>MU857268.1:0-13212 GCA_033296705.1 Chaetomidium leptoderma | reverse complement strand
TTGTTTGAATCTGACTGATATATCTGTCTGATAATCTGAACTGAATGAAGCGCTGGTCCGCATACGCTGGTCGACCCGATGTGGTTCCTTGAACTCTCATCATGGCGTGTAGCTGCAGCCTGGTATGCTCGAGCTCGTTGCGAGCTTGAGAGAGATCCTCTCGCGCTTGCGCCAGCTCTTGAGTCAACTGGGCCGTCATTTTGGCGACCTCTTCTGCCATATAGTCCTTAAGCGTTCTGAACTGCATCTGAACTTCCGCCTTGATGGTGTCCAATTTGTTGTTAAAGTCCTGATCTGTGGCTTGTTCTGGGCCTCGCGTCTCGTCGCTCGCCATTGAAGACTACTTGCGGCTTGATTTCTCTAAGAACGGTAGGAGTCAGCCCTAGCGGTCGTAGTTTCCTAGAAGGTATATGCGAATAGCGGCTAAGAGGTTGGTCGAGGCAATCGACGGAGGCGAGACACTCCGTCTCGGCAGCCTCTAGGGCCGTGGGGAAGGTCTAACCCTGTATAAACACATATCGATGGTAACGATTGGAGAGACGTCCTTTTTTGACACAACCTGGTCCTCGAACCCGCTCGACGGAACCTACATTGCAAGGAGTCCTTGTTGTCGTCGTGACGGCATCTAGACGTACCTTAGCCAAACATCGTTTTCACAAGAGATGCTTTGAGGCCCATATTCGGTGTGCCTGCTAGACAGACGTTGGAGCTCAAGTACAAGGCGAGGGCGGTGAGAACAGTAGGTAATGGGCGCTGGAGAAGGTCTCAAGATTTCTCGGTGGCAGTTTCCGGGGAAGGTTGAGGATGTGTCGAAGGTTGTGTGGAGATGCTAAGTGATTTTGTGGTCTGTCTTCCCCGTTTCTCCTTTCGTGGGGCACAGCTAACAGTGCTGTGGACAAGGACCCCGTGGTCGTAGAGTTGGTCAAGGCTTCAGCAGGCCCCGCCGCTTCTCCCTCCCACATGGCAAAGCTGTCGCGGCGGTGGCAATCGTGTGGTTTCTGGCCCGGAAGACGAGCTGCTCGTGTGCTCTCCAGCGGCTTGTTTTGGGACTGGGTGAGAGGCTGCTAAAATCGGGAGTTGTCTTCGGGCTGCAACTGTTGACAGGCCTGACAAAAACACAGCAGATCCTCCTACATATCGGCCCCGACCATGAACCCATCTCGGTAGCATCGTCTTCGCTATCCCAGTCCTGGCGTGCAATCTCCCGAGTGATGCTCTCTTCAATTTGCCTGGCTTTCCCTAGCGCATAAGAGAGAAATGGTACGGAGATTGAGAGTTGCTGGAAGGGCCGGATCTCGGCTAGAGTGGCAGTTCGAGAATAATTTCAATGAGATAGATTAGTACAATGAAAGGTTAAGTTAGTTACACAGATCGTAAACACGATGGGATGCCAGGAATGCCGGGGATGCCGGAACTGGTCCATCCTGCTCCGTGTGCGGAGCTATAGGCAAGGCAGACGATTTATTGTCTGGGCCTGCCACCCGGCCTCCTCGACCGATAGCCTCCTCGACCGATAGCCTCCTCCCATTTCTGCCGCCCGCAGCGGGCGGTGGCCTCCACGACGAGCCAACTTCCACCCCACCTACTTTGACGCCCGTTCTCGCCAGCCAGGGTCCGCAGCTTCCAACACGCGGGCGTCGGGGGCGGCGCACCTTGACAAACTCGTGTCTATGCTAGTTTTCTTCCCAGCCCGCGTATACAACAGGCGGCATACACCGAGTAGGGTCTGCGTCGGCGAATTCGAACGTAAAAAGATTCGAGATCTCGAGGGCTCGGCGGTCGCCTCCGCGGGTAAGCATGTAGTGACCGAGAAGCAAGTCGACCAAGGTCCGAAGGTGGCACTCAGCAGACTGTGCGGTCCAGCGCTCGCGAGTCAGAAGACCGCGCTAGAGTTGAAGAAAAGGGAAACCTGAGGAGCCATTTCTAGCTTCAGCCAAAAGCAGCCAACATCGAGTGGCTGGAGCAGGTGGGAAGAATGCGGAGGCATACAGAGTGTGATAATGTTGTTCTGCTGGCAATGGAGCTCGAATTCGGTCGAGTGGTGGCTCTCGTGGCCGTCGAGGATTAACAGCCGGTATGTGCCTTTCGTGCGAGGTGCTGAATAGAAGTCGAAGTGCTTGATCCAATCTAGGCCTACTGCATTGGTAGTCCAGCCATTGTCGGTAGTTGCGATGCGCCAGTCGGCTGGGAGGTTGCACTCGGTGTACCAGTTGGCGAGGTGGTACTGCCCAGCCAAGATGATGAAGGGGGGGATAGTCCAACCAAGGGCATTGACGCCCTTGCCCTGCTTAAGCCATCCGAGGTCGTAACTACCATGCTCGCGAAGATGATGCCCATCATGAACCCGGTCTCGTCGAAGTTGTAGATATCGTCGTCCACGATGCCGTACTCAGCCTTGACGTTCTGTACGAGGGTAAACCACTCGCCGATAACCTTCGAATCCTCGCACTTTGCCCTCTGGTAGTCGTATCTGCGCGAAGGACGCGTATCGATCTCTGGCTGGCGTTTGACGAAGTTGTGTGCCCAGCGTTGGCCGACAGGGGGCGCGTCGCGTACACGTAGCAGCTGGTTGGCCATATCTTCCACACCACCCAGTCTGGGAGGAAATGCGCGAGTATATAGCTCAATCACGTACTGAACTATCGTCTGCTCCTCGAGATCCGTTAGATTGCGTGAGTTGGCTAGAATATCGCGTCGCGCACGTCGGCCTTTACGTCGGTGGCGGAGTGTTGCTTCTGGAACGTTGTATAGTTTGGCTGCAGCCCGGGTACTGAGATTTTCGTCATCTTTGAGAGCTTCGAGGGCTAAGAGAAGCCTAGCTTCTTTTGAGGTGCTAGACATGACTTGTTGTGAGAGTATTTGAGTTGAATAGAGTAGAGGAGCGCGTCGCGCCAGATGGTGCGTCGCTCGCTTATCTGCGTCGCTCGCTTATCATGCACGTTAACAAACTGATCTATCAATTGTATGAGCTTCTTTAGTCTATAGAAAAATGGTAGCAAGTAACCTACTTAAGTCAATAGTAGAAGTCAATGTACTATGCTCTGTACTGCTAGTATTACAAGAGCATGTTATCTTAATCTGACTTTGCACCTGATTAGAGAGAGCACAGTTGGTGCAGGATGCCGGAAAATTGCCGCTGCAGCTATTTGTAGAATTGGCATATAAAAGTGAGCCTCTGCTATTCCAAAGACACAGTCCAAGATCTAGGTATGAGTACACGGTGAGCGAGGAACTAGGCTAGAGGCTACATTTAGCACCAATGGTAAGACTAGTGTCGAAGGAGCTGGGTTTTGCCACTTCGTTTGGGTGCGTGTTAAGCTCTTTCTGAATCTTGAGTCTACTTTTGTGTTTTGAATTTGTTATACAGCCGTCCCACTAGGGGTTAGAATGCAAAGTTTCGCCTGGCCGACCGGGTTTGGGTATGCGTTTCAGGCACGACGATGCGCGAAGGGCCCTACACGGTGGCTGTTGTGTCTATGGTCCTAGAGCTTGAAGCGTTCTGTAGTGAGGGATTTGGCACAATAACTATTTGCCTTACATACTGAGGATTTCGACGCGTCATCTATCAAGAAGCTGTGGGTTGTCATTCCTTGAGATGAACGCCAAAAGCGTATGGGCGCTCTAGACCGCGATGGAGTGGCAAAACAACCAGGCAACTGCCACCAGTACGGCCGACACGAGTCTTTGTTCCTCTACCCCAGGTACCTGAACGAGAATGGGATCCAGTACAAGTGCTTTGTCCAGCCACCTGAGGAAAGCGTTGATTCAACACCCGTCGCGACCCGAATGAGCCGCCGCCATCAAGCCAAGGAGCCAGGCAGGCAAGCGCGTGCCCAGCCTTCCACCCCTACATACACACGGTACCCACGTCCGCCAACAAGTAGAGAACACTTTCCTCTAGGTGGCTTTCGCGTTCAAAGTTCTCGAGGCAGTGCACAGACGGTACGCCGTCAAGCGTATCGCAGAGATGCCTCCTGGCTTGTCGAAGTTGTGCGATCATATGATGACCAGGATTGATAAGGCTCAATTGATCGAACCCCGGGACTGTAAGAGAATACGATTAATCACGACCCGCGCTTCCCGTCCCCCTAGACCTGGCGCGCGCGTTGACCATGGCACATTGCAGACGCATCGCCTCCATGCCGTTAACCCACTCCACGACATCTGGCATCTGGGACTCAATCTCCGAGGTCCTAGACCGATACATATACAGCGATGGGATGCGCACACCTGTTTCCCCCAATGTTAGTGGATTTCTGGAGAGCGAAACGAGAGAGACCTACGTACATTTGAATACGCTCAGTAGTCGCCACCAAACTTCCGTGCTCCAGTCCCTCTTTCGCAGTGCGAGGAACATCATAGTAATCTCAAAGTGGACATCCGGGTGGGGATTTCGGAGAAATTTGCGCGCGGTCAAGCCGGCGGCCCAAATCTCGTCATCAGTGACGCTCGCCACTGCCGCCAGCTTCCCCCAGACGTTGGTCCATCGCTGAAGCCGGCCGAGACTCTCATGGAGGCGTTCGCGTGGGTGGAGTTGGCCGAATCCAGGCAAAAGTGTATTTATCTCCTTCCCCGCAGCTGACTCAATGCCGACAGACCCCAAAATGGCGTGGCTGGGGACATGGCCAAACACAAAGTACTCGTGGTAAGGGTCGTCATGCCAGGGGATGTCTAGTGGTGCGACCTCGAGGTGCGCAGCTAGAAAACCAGCGGGGGAGATGCTTTCCTTTGGGATTTCCCAAGCATCTACGAGAAAGATCTGGATGTCCAAACGTCCTTGGCTCAGCAGCCAATGCGCGTAGTTGAGGGCCCAGAGCAGAGAGCCTGTCAGGGAAAGGATGGCGCAAGGTGAGTTATAGTACTTCTCTCCAATCATATGAGCCGAAATGCACGCCCCAAGTACCTCACGGGTGAATTGGTGATGCTGTACGCTCCAGTTGGCGCATTCTTGTATCCGGTAGTGGGATCTGGTCGACTCGACTCTCCAAGTGAAACGTGGGACGTGAAGCCACGCGACTTGTTGGGCTGGTGAGTTGGTTTATTAGCAGAAGGTACAGTATCAGTAGCGAGACTGCTTAAAAACACTCATCGTTACCTGACGTAGACTCACCCTGTTGGGCGTTCGATGACCGCGTATCCATGGTACCGCGATTGCGCCCCGCGATTGTGCCCCGCGATTGTGCCCCGCGCTTACGCGCTGCGCTGGAAAGAAGTTGTTGGAAACCAACAGCCACGAATCCACAGTGTCACAGGGTTACAGCGCTTGGAAAGGTGGGTTCGCAATGCGTAGCGCTGCAGATTTGAGGCCTATACAGGTGGGTAATCGAGGGTGCCAGGTGCGTCGTGATCCTCTGTGTCCATCGCTTGCGGGGGCCTTCGTGAAACACGTGTGGGTGCCTCAGGCAGTACGTAAGGCACCAAGGCACCCAGCTTTCCAACAGAAGTATTGGCTTGGTGGGGACACAGCGCCACACCGCACGGCTTCGAGCCGCAGAGTCGCACTGCGAGCGCCACGGGATAAGTCGGACCCCCCCGCCACGTCATATTTCTGAGCAAATACCCCGCTCCAAAATCTCAACCCGACCACTAACCACCATGGCATCAATGGATGAAATTTTGGCTGATGCGGATACACTGTTTCAAGAAATCATCCAGACCTGTCTCCAAAGTGTCGAGAGACGGGTGTCCTATACGGCTCACCTTCCTGGAGATATTCAGAAGGATCTGCAAGTTGTTCATACAACATGCATCGGCATACCCCTCCAAATCACAAGGGAGAACAGATCCAATCTTCTCAAGCTACTTAATTGCTATCAACGCACTATAGAAGCTGGGTATGTCGACAGGATTATTCTTGGGCTGAACTGGTAGAGCTAACTGGCAACTAGATTCTTCAATCTGGAACACTGCAAAATCGACGAGCTTTTCTCCGAGCTGGAATTCATTCAGAGCCAGGGTCTCGTCTCTCCTTCTCACTTAAGGGATGGCATACCAGCTAGTCTCCGAATCTGCGCCAAAGTCCGTCGACTGTCACCGTATAAGCCTTTCCTCGAAGAGTACTTTATGATTAGGAACCTAGGTTTGCCTAGTCTCGCAGAGCTGGCGATCTCGGGCCAGAGAGCTCTCCTCGAACTCCCTACCGACGACCTTGCCAAGGACTTTCGGCACGAGCTGGAGGGTCACCACCGAGAAATTTCATGCGTTAACAGGGAGTTCATTCCGGAGGCTTGCATAATACCGTTGCGAATGTACGTTGCGTTTTGCAATGCTCCTCTACCTGATTATTTTGCTTGGGAGAGTCACCTTGATTCATGCTGGAGTGCTGGATGACAAGGACGGCAATATCATGTTTGCGTTTGATCGCTTTGGGAATGCTTTTGACTTTGCTAGGGGGGATGGCAGGGTTACACTCCGGTCTGGGACAGAAATATAGCAACATACTGAGCTTCCCCGTTTGTTTCTGATTCAGCTTTCATACCTGCGACGGCATTCTACATGACACCCAAACCAAAACAAGCTTGGTATACAAGGTTGCCTTGCCTTCATTCAGTGACTACTAGTAGTCTGGTTAGTGAAATTGAGGGTACGTATATGTTTGGAAGGCCGCGAAGTATCTAAAATCCGGAGAAGATACAGCGTTTGGAAAGATCCCTCAACTCGTTAGATCAGATGGGACATCTACAGCCGACCACAAGGAACAGGAAGAAGAGCTCGGAGGATCACTTACTGTAAAAGATGCAAAGGATCTACTTGACCAGAAGGCCGTGGGTGGGGAGGCTGCGCAAAGAATGGAGCAGGATGGCGGTGGTGCAGGAGGGGCTCGTCCAAAGGTTCGGTGCTGTGGTGTGTGCGGCAAGCCTGGCCATAATTCACGCACCTGCCAAGAGGCCGCAGAATCATCTGACTCAGCTATTTCTGATGTAATTATAGTTGATTCCTAGTATTGATGTACTGCAACTGAAGAACGTTGTTGTTGGATGGTGGAGAAGTGGCCGGCTCGCTTATCTGGCCGGCTCGCTTATCATGTACGTTAGTATTTCTGTGTATATATGTTGGATTATGTGTATAGGTGTGAGTGACTCTTAGATGATAGTGGTGTTAGGAATGGGTCGAAGGAGTATAGGGATGGTTGTTGTATAGGTTTTGAAGTATGAAGGCGTTCGGGTTTTGGAGGGCATTTCAGGCTCCTGTAGGCGCTGTTGAAGCTCCAGTAGACTGGAGGGTGACAACAGTTCTGTTCAGTATACAGCAAGCGATATCAGTGTGTATTGTGAAAATACCTTGAATTGTTTGAGGGAACTTTGAGTACGGTCGTTAGGATACCTGTCATCCATCCATGATCCCGCAGATCCGGAGCATACAGCTGAATTAATGTCCATGTGATGATTTCAATGTCACAAGGTCGACCGACGTGTTTAGTCCTACCTGGCGGCTGTTAACCGAGCCTCCTCCCAAAAGAATGCCGAGAAAAATACCAACCTAGTGTTGAACCCCTGACCTTAAAACCAAAGAACTGCTAGAAACTTCAAGCCTTGAAATCAGTGCAAACTAGGAAATCATGGGAATACAGCACTCTTGGGTTGGCTGGTGTTTATGAGGTATTATTTGGATTTGGGCTGGGAAGCGATGCTGGGACTTAGCTGGGGAGGAGGCACAGGCAACAGACTAGTCTTCTCTCGATTCAGCTGTGTTGTGTTAGATACTGTTGGGCCGGCCCTTTGTTTGAGGCGGCGAGGGAGGTGAGAAGAAGCGCAGAGATACGCATGATGGGCGGGAGCAAGAATGAGGATGTTTGAGAATGGATGTGGGTCAACTTAGAGCTGCCGGCCCTGTGCATTATATCAAGCTACGTGGAACTAAATGTCTGTCAAGAACCGTGTCGCTTCTCGCACGGGAACGATCCAACAGGCGTGACAACCTACTCCTACTATGCACCATCATCGTCGAGACCCCTGCGCGTGGCAGTGAGAACTCAATGAGAACAGCAACAGTCAAGTTATACCTTGGGCAAAGCATAGTCAACGACGGGGAATAGAAAGATGAGTGAGCATCCTCGCAAGTCTGTCGGAAATTAAAGTCTATCATTGTCCCCCAATGCGAGAGCTTCAAAACATGTTGTCTGATGGAAAGATTAATATTAAGCCCGTAACACAAGGGTCTCCTCGCGCACCCCACACACTGCTCCTCAAGCACCTATTTCCGCTTCCATTCAAGCATTAGAGATGATCTTGGCGGCAGCGATCTCAGCAATGCCGTAGGCCGCGGTCTGGATGTGGGCGGAGGGGATGATTGGGATGATGCTGTTGTCGACGACGCGGAGGTTGGCCGTGCCGTAGACGCGGAGCTCGGCGTCGACAACACCGCCGTTCTCGCGCGGCAGCATGGCGCAGGTTCCGATAGGATGATAGAAGCTGCCCATGGTCTTCCTGGCAAAGGCGAGCCACTGTTCGTCGGACTGGACGTCTTTGCCAGGCTCTGTCTCGGCCTTCCAGAGCGACTTCATTGGCTCGGTGTTGGCGATGCGGCGTGCAAACTTGCCGGCCTCGATGAGTGCCTTGCGGTCGTACTCGTTGCTCATGTACTTGGGGTCGATCACGGGCTTCCCGTGGGGGCTTTGGGGGTCAATGTGAACGCTGCCGCGCGAGAAAGGGTGCATGACGGTCGAGATCAAGGTGATGAACTTGCCGCCCGTGTAGCCAAACGCGCCGACAAAGTTTGCCTCGTAGACATACTCGACCGATGGCACCTTGCTGTTGTCGAGATACTGGAGCTTCTTGGCGTCGATGACGTTGGCGCTGGACCCGAAGATGCGGCGGGCGAGGCTCTTCATCTGCTTGTCCAGGCTGAGCTGCTGCCAGTTCATGAAGCCGTAGGCCGCTGTCGTGTACTCGTACAGCGACCGCTTGCCGTCGAGCCACTTCTGCATCTCGCCCGTGGCGTTGGCGCCGGCGTTGTCAAAGATGAGGTTGTCGAACGAGTCGATGCCGTCCTTGAGCTGGTACGTGTTGGACACGCGGATGTGATCCTGGTAGTTCTCGCCGACGCCGGCGAGTTTGACGAGCGGTTTGACACCGGCAGCGTTGAGGACCTCGGGCTGGCCAACGCCCGAGAGCTCAAGGAGGCCGGGGCTCTGGATGGCGCCGGCGGACAGAATAACCTCCTTCTCGGCCGTGATGATCTGGCCGCTAGACAGGGTCACACCTGTCGCCTGGTACACCGAGCCCCTGCATTTGGCCATGTTGACTTTGGCCACGTGAGTGTTGGTCTTAACCAAGAGGTTGCTGCCAGCCAAGGGCAGATAACTGCTGGCCGAGTAGGAGCGGGTGTTCTTTGTCGTGTCAATGTTGGTGGGCTGAAACATGACACCGATCGGCTCGCCACCCATGCTGTTGTGGTCGTTGACATTGACTCCCAGCTTGCTCACAGCGGGCTGCCAGGATTCGAGGAGGGGATAGAGGACGCGGTTGTAGTAGTTCCGAATGGGCCCCGTATAGCCGTGCCTGTCGTTGTCTGTCCCGGTGAATTTCTCCGACTTGGTCATGGCGTCGATCATTGAGTTCCAACCCCAGCCCCGATTGCCAAGCTCGCCCCAAGCCTCGTACTCGGGGGCCGACGCACGGTCGTAGCAGAGGTAGTTCATGGCGGACGAACCGCCGAGCACCTTGCCGCGGTTCACGTCGATGGATCGGCCATCGAGAGCTGGCTGTGGCACCGTAGTGAAGTTCCAGTCGAGGTTGGAACCCAAGAGAGACCCACGGAGGCCGGGGACGTTGATCCTCAGGTCATCGGCCGCGGCGGGACCGGCCTCGATGAGCAGGATCTTAGACTTGGGGAGGCCCTGGCTCAGGCGCGTGGCAAGGGCGGTACCAGCAGTGCCGCCACCGACGATGATCTGCGATGAGAATGTAAGCGCAACTGAGACGCTCCCGGGCGCACGGACACTGGGCGGCTTATACTCACGTAGTCATAATTCTCACGGGCAGACGCGCCGGCCGAGAGCGCCGTGAGGGCCACGAGCGACTGCGAGACCTTCATGGCAAATGGGGTTCCGGGGGAGCTCGCGAGAAAGACAGAAGCAGAAGGTGGAAACAAACGATCCGGTGGGCGGTTCTTCGGGGAGACCTGTGACGGACGGCGGTCAGGATGGTTTTAGTCTTCTGCAGTCAAGAGGCGAGGCCTGTACTTCAGTAGGGCCCGACCAACAAACAGTCGCTCGTATATTGCGACGGTGCAATCTCGATTTCGAACCATGCTAGACGGGTCCGGGGGTCCATCCGGGGTATCCGGGGTCGGCATGGTCCGAGGCTAAACCATCTTCAACCGGGGATTATTTCGCGGGCCATGGCGGCTGAAGATGGTTTAGCCTCGAACAATACTTCGTACGGGGTCCAGCACAATGAGCTGACGCAGTCGAGGTTTTCACGAGATATTAGCCGGGGCACCTTGTTACCTACACTCTCTCCGGCTCTGAACGGCACTTTTGCCTTTTGTTTCTGACCGTTTTGGTGCGGACGCATGGCGTAGCGGCATTTTCAAGTGTATCATTACCAGGGGGTTGGCGGACATTTCTCACCCTAGCGCTGATATGCAGCAGGGTTGAGGGGCTCCGCGGAGTCGACCCGGGCTCGTGGTTCAGGGGTTCGCTGCAGTCGGGACGGCTTGTTGGCGCTAGTTAGTGTCCTGCATTTCGGTGAATCTCTGAAAGGAGGGCCTGCATGCGTCTCGAGTTACATCGAACCCCTTCGAGCATCGTAACCCCTGCCCCCCGCCTGCTCCCTCCGCTGTGGTCCGCAGCGCTGGTGGTCCGTGGGACCCCTTTTCTGGACGCCCACCCACCACTACGCGAGCTGCGGCCGGAGCCGAAAAGATCCTGCATGGCCACACCGGGAGCATCCAATTTCACAAAAACCAAAGTCCAAGGCTTCCAGGTTCGCCGACCGGCGCGCAGCCCAGTTGACCATGATTCTTTATACACCGGCTTGCTGGCCCCCGGGCGGTCCCTTCTGATGCCATTGCTGTCGCTGTATTTGTACTCTATGCTGCTTTTCTGTGGCCAGCCCTCCGACCGAGTTCCCCAAGCTTTCTGGCGCTTGGCTGACGAGCCAAACCATGGCGGATCTGCCCACGACAATCCGCACCGAGACCAACGGGCCGCTGGTCACCGGGATTGCTGTTGGCTTCGTGTCGGCCACTGCATTGTTTGTTGCAGGGCGTATGTACACTCGAGGTATCATCTTGAGATGCATCGGCAAGGATGACTGGAGCATTCTGATTGCGACTGTCTGTTTCTCATCCCTGTGCTATACTGCAAAACAACTGCTGACAGCCCTGTGTCAGGTTTTCTCAGTCGTAAACACCATAGCCACGTGCTTCCAAGTAAAGTATGGGATGGGCCGACACAGCGAGAACGTTGGACCTGAGGAGGGCTTAGAGCAGCTGAAGGTGCGTGGTTCATCCGGTCGCCTCCAACCCAAGTTCGACGTGGGCTAACATCCGTCCTCCCAGTTCCTCATGGTTTCCATTCTCCACTACAACGTGGGCATGAACGTCGTGAAGCTGGGCTTCTTGTTCCAATACCGGCGCATCTTCCA
Organism: Chaetomidium leptoderma; assembly: GCA_033296705.1. Classification (NCBI taxonomy): domain Eukaryota; kingdom Fungi; phylum Ascomycota; class Sordariomycetes; order Sordariales; family Chaetomiaceae; genus Chaetomidium; species Chaetomidium leptoderma. The sequence goes on along the minus strand of MU857268.1, from coordinate 1,621 downwards.
AGGCCCAGTGATACAAAGGACATGCTACTGGTTCATCATCTACGTCTGTCTCTGGACATGTGTCCAGGCCGTTCTCCTTGGGCTCGCATGCTTGCCCATCTCCTTCATCGTCCCCAGCATGACCAAGACGTGCCTCGACACGCTGCCCATCTGGTACTTCTCCTCGGGCATGAGCATGGCGACCGATATCCTCATCTTCTGCATCCCGATACCCTCGGTGTTGAAGCTGCAGCTTCCCCTGAGGCAGAGAATCGTTGTGCTCGGCATTTTCGGCCTCGGTTTCTTGTATGATGACGACTCTCCACCCCCTGACAACAAAGACACCTTTGCTAATAACCCTATCTACAGTGTTTGCATCATATCCGTCTACCGCATGTTCACCCTCAAGGCCGGAGTTGTCAGCCAGGACCCATCATGGGAAAACATCGGCGCCTCCATTTGGTCATGCATCGAACTCAACGTCTCCATCATCGCATCTACCCTGCCGACCCTCCGGCCTCTGCTCGTCCGCATTCTGCCCGGCATTGGCCTCTCGTCTGCCTTCAACGAACGCACTACGTACCTCCGCTACGGCTCGGAATCGGCAGCCATCCGCGCCGGCGCCTTCGCCTCGGCCGACCGCAGAAAGAACAATAAGACGGAAAGTATCAGCACCGAGGAGCTCGCTCTCCAAGGGATGAAGCCAGGCCCTGACGGAAGCTCCTCCTACATCTACACCCACGCCACGGCTGGTCGCGGCAAAGGTTTCTATACCAAGGGAGAGAGTGGCGAGATTCATATTGTCAGGACGACCGAGATATCGGTCGACACCCACCTGCGGTAGGGGCCGCGAGATATATGCGCCCTGCGCCAGTTGGGCTAGTTGGCACGTACACGGAAACCAGAGAGAAAGCCGCACTTCTCCGGGGATGCTCATATGTTTTGAATTTGCTCGTACTAGTTTGCAGTACATAATCGGAGGCCCTTGTGTGCAACAGTTCCGCGTTCCTCGGCCATTCGGTACTAACTTCACGGCAGAGGCGTTGGAGAAGACCGCTAGCGCGTTCCCCACCGCCCCGAGGCACCACGCCCCGGCCTACTCCAACATGGCCTTCCGGCTGCTGGGATACGCTGTGGCAAAGATTACGGGCAGACCAATCCTGGCTCTCGTCGACGAGAAACTGCTCAAGCCGCTAAGCTTTCCCGTAGCTTTCTCAGCATTCCTGGCAACGACAACAGGGTGAGCCTAGGTTGGTGTTAGGGGAGTTGGCGATGGATGGGACATTTTTTGGGGTTGTTAAGGCCGGTGGTTGGGGGTGCCAGAGAGAGGTCGGGGGTCTGGCTATATCCGATAGGGTTGACTAGGGATGGGAAGGTTGCATTTCGGGCGGTGTTGGGGGTGCAGGGTGCCGGGTGGGGAGGACTGTTCGTCGTGGGAAAATATGGATTTGATCAGGCATTGAGGGTATCCGTTGGCTTTAGTGATCTTTGACCTAGACAAAGACGGCTAGGCAGTGGCGGTTGAGGTGCCAGTGCTAAAGAAGACGCCGTGTAGAGATAGGAAGCTGTATTTAGAAGCGGCCGGGGCGCACCATCCTGAAGCGAGTGCAGTTCCAGGAACCCGATCCTGTTTCCGACACCC
>MU857267.1:0-13348 GCA_033296705.1 Chaetomidium leptoderma | reverse complement strand
TGTCACATGATACAGTCCGGCGGGCCCAGTCATTACAGTCCGAAGAGACCACCTCGTTAAAAAAAAAAGATATCGCCCGGAACATGCTCCTTAGTGTTCACCCCAAAATGAAACCAAACGCCCCAACCGCAGCTGCCAAGCACACCACGCCCGCAACGGCTAGCCGCTGGGCGGCACTCTCTGGTGGGCAGTCAATGTCACTCGGCGGGTTGAAGCGGTTGCACAACTTGGCCGTCAAAGAGGCAGAGATGCTTGCGGCGACGGCAGAGTCGATCTTGACCAGGCAAGGATCCGGAGTCGGGGTCGGGGTAGAGGATGCCACCACGACACACGTCTCAAACGGAGGGCCGGGATTGCTGTGCCGCAGGTTGGTAACATTCACAAGCTGGTCGGTAACGTTGATAGCAACCCCGTCATTGAAGCAAGAGTTGCCGTTCGCTGTAGCAGCGACGAGATCCGCCACCTGCCCGCCGTTCTTGATGTCGATGTTGATCCGGTAGGTTGATGAGTGGTTGTAGACCACGTCGCCGCGAAAGACTCCATCCTCGTCCTCCTTGCAACTTCCCCAGGCCACGTCCCAGAAAATGGACCAATTGCCCTCAGTCGCGAATCTGGACCCCTGGAACTCGTACGTAAAGTAAGGCTCTTGGCTAGAGAAGTTTGCCCATTCCAGTGGCGGATAAGTCATAACGCCGTGGCCTACGTCGGCTCGGCTCGCAGACAGGTTCAGTAGTCTAGCTGAAATGGAAGGGCGGAGATATTGTGCGAGCTCGGCGTTCCGTAAAGCAAAGACGATGGGCATGTAGGGCGTGGGCTCATATGTCTGGTTGTCGCGTGGGAAGACCATGTCGATTTCCAGCACACCGGCAGCATCGACGATAGCGCCGCCAAGGAAGGCCAGCGAGGCCACGAGGGACCAAACCGCCCGGAAGTTCATGGCTGAAAACCGAAAAAGTATTCCTGGTGGAAAGAGAGGACGATGTGGCGCCGACGTTTACTCGGGGTCGCGTGAGTCGCGTGGGCGAGCAACTCGCAGAATGAAAAAAAGAGAAAAAGAACAAAAGGGGTGGTGCTTGGCTGCTCCATGTGATATGATCCTTCTGTCTTGGCACGGGCGGTTGGTTGCAACATCGCAACCTAATATTTGAATGAGGTTGTGTACAGCTCTACCGCTTCTAAACAGACTAATCGTTGGGCGAAGCCGACTTCGATTGCTCACCTCCTTCATTTGCACTTGTTGTCCAACCTCGCTCCTCGGCCTCAAGTTGCTGGGCAAAATCTCCCAACCGCCCGAGCTTGACGGACGACAACCAAGCCCCTGGCCCTTGATCGCGCCCCTGATCGCGCCCTTGATCGCGCCCTTGCTCGTCTTCATTATCCCCATACAACTCCCGCTGTTGAGCTTGAATGTTAGCGCTCAGATGACCCCAAGAAGGATCCCAACTTTGGGCGTTGGGGGAACCTGCCATCGCCCTCGTCATCCATGCCGTATTCTCGTTCTGGACAAGACTGCTCTCGCTTGGCCCTTCGCCGTACGTACTGCTCGTGGCCCTCACCACACTCGGCGCCCTCCGACTGTTCGGAGTCTTTGCTGGCTGTGGCCATGACTCGTCGCCCCCTAGCTCTGCCACGCCTCCCCTCCGTGTCCCCCACCTCCCCCTCCTCGCAAACTCCCCGTTCGACACCGCTGGCCCCCCGCCCGCCCCTATTTCAGCACAAGAGTAGTGCCCCGGGGCAGAACTCCCATCCGGAATGTGAAACCTCTTGTCGAACCTCGACAGAGCGTAGGTATACACCACCACCAGCTCCACGACAAAGTTGAAGCAGTAGTAGCACGCCTTGCCGTGGAACCACGCCGGATCCCCAACGGGCCGCGTATAGAACCCAGCGACGGCCCGAAACGTGGCCCCGAGAGCCAGCAACGACGCCGTCACCGTCAACAACGCAAACTTGGTCCTAAAATGCCCCTCCCCAAACTTATCAATCCTCGTCCGCCTCGGCACCACCGCCGCCAGCGTCACCAACGGCACGGGCAAGAACGCATACACAGCCAAGTACACGACACAAAACAGCTGCACCCTCCTATCCACCGCCCTCGTCCTGTCCCCCTCCTTAACAAAAAACCCCTGCACCGTCACAGCCACCACCATAACCAACACCACCACCGCACTCCCAAACAACCCGCGAAACAACCACGTCACGCCGCGACTCCACCCAAAGAAGGGATGATACGCCCTAACAACGCGCTGCGCAAACACGAGATTCGTCACAAACAGCACCAGCACGCCCGCCGCCGTAAAGATCTGCGCGGCCATGGCCACCCTGACATCGTCGCGCGGGTGCGCCGCGGCGGCGGCGGCCCAGGCGCAGCGCAGACCCAGCGCGACGACGCGCGCCATGCAAAACACGACGACGAGCGCCGAGAACAAGAACTTGTAGCTGCGCCGGCGGTTGCGGCGGAACACGGTCATGTTGGCGGCCGCGCCGGCCACGAAGAGGAGGGCGAGGATGAGGCTGATGGGGATGTCGGGTACCGGGGAGGGGATGCCGCCGAGTTGGGCTGTTTTGGGGGCGTAGGGGGGGCCGCCGCCCCCCGGGGAGGGGGTTGGGTGGGTGGTGGTGGTGGTGGTGGTTTGTTGTTGGGGGGGAGGCTAGACAAAAGAAAGGGGGGAGGGAGAGTATTAGTCAAGTCGGATGTTGGAAAGGGATTGTGGAAAGGGGTAATAAGAGGAAGAGAGACATACCGACGACGTAGACGTTGTAGGAGCAACAACACTCGTGCTCCCGAATAGGGTTGCCGACGAGCTGGAGCTGGACATCTTTTTCGCCGGGCTTTGTTGATGACGGGCACAAAACAGGGGTAATAATCAACGAGAGATGCAATTTGGGCTGTCACAAGAGACAAGGCCAAATGGGCCTATGTACGCGGCAGAGACCAGGGTAGGCGACGAGCGGGTGAGCGGGCGGTTAACGGGCCCCGTGTGCTCTTATGAGATACACGCTGCAGGGCTCGCCCGGCGTGTTCTTCTGATGGCAGCCCGACTGTCGTATCTCCTGCGAGGGCAAATTCTAGACCGCAAGCCCTTTGGTCTCGACATCAGATGCCCGTGCCGATCGACATGGCTCTCCGCGGTTGAAATCTCCGATGGGGCGATGGTCTAATAGTAATAAAAGGCGGGTTGAGATGGTGGAAGCTGGAAACGTTAGCAGAACAAGTCATCTTCACATCCACCTTCTATTAGTATGTTCTCATCCTAGAAGTGCTTGCTGTCAGATTCGGGTTCAAGGCAAAACCTGAGACCTTGACCTGCATAAATAACCCGACGACACTCGCAGGGACATGCATGTTCTTGCGTTTGGTAGTTGTCTGTTGTCAGCATGATCTCTCAGCCCATGCATGTATTCAGTACTGCATTTATGTACTCACCATGTCATCAACAAACCCGATGACACTCGACGGAACAAAACTCGTATTTGATATCAGAAATGGCCACTCGCATAGCACATCTAGCCTATCCCCGTCTCCGTCCGTATAGAGACGCGAACTCTAACAAAGATAGTAAAGGCCCATGTTCAACTAGATCGCTGATCTCCATATCCCGGTGTGTCTAGTTACCTGGAACGGAATTTGGGCGCTTGTCACAGGGGAAAGCGGACAAAAGCAATCGCTTTTTTCTTGTCTTGTGTTGATACATCTTATGTACCTCGCGCTTCTGCCGTTCTCCCCGTCTTGAACGCGACGAGTTTTGGCAGAGGACCTGAGTCGATATATCGCTGTACGCTTTCCCCTCTTCTAAGCTAGCTCCTGCTCTATGGGGTTGCGTGGCCAGAAGCCAGGGTTGGCTCTTCTTCATTACAGGAAGTAGTCGGGGGTTCCTGCAAGCGCGGTTAGTGAGGCCCAGGTTAGATAAAGATATGGTGCTTACTCCTCGAGACCATGGGTTCGCCAGCTCTCGGGCAAGGGTCGAATTGCAAGCTGGAGACTTGGTAAGCAAAGCGGTCTGTGTCTCGCGGCAACAAGAAATACGTACAAGGTATATTTCAAGTGCTCGTCAATCTCCATTATCGCGGCCTGGTTGCCACACCTGTAGCAATAATTGGGAGCTGCCGCTGTGTTAGTGAATGGAAGCAGTAGCTGGAGCTTATGGAAAATACCCACCAGAGAAAATGGTCACCACATTGCGGTCTTGCGACCAGTTGTAACCCTCCATTACGAGCTGATGTGCGCGGGCAATGAGAGTCAACCCGTTGTTGTGGTTGAACGCCTCTGATATGTCTTGGCCGAACGTGTAGCCCGCACCACGGGGCGAGATGCCCCAGCCGCACCGGTCGTCGGGGTCAGACCACAGGAGATCACACATGGGACCCTCATGCGGCACCTCCTGGATCCGGTCCAGGGCTCGAATGTTATCGAGCGTGTCGATGCTCGGAGAGAGACCGCCGTGCAGGCAGAAGATCTGGTTGTCGATGAGAGCCGTGAGGGGGAGGTAGTCGAACAGGTCGGTGAAGTACTTCCACACGTTGGCGTTGCCGTACTTGCGGAGGCACTCGTCGTAGAAACCATAGACCTGTGTGATTTGGCGGGACTCGTGGTTGCCCCGCAGGATGGTGATGCGCTGCGGGTATCGAATCTTGAGCGCCACAAGCAGGGTGACAGTCTCGACCGAGTAGTACCCCCGATCGACATAATCCCCTGTGCAACACGCAATCGTCAGAACATCACGGCTCGGCTCGGCTCGCCCGGTAGTGGGGAGCATCAGTTGGCGGCGCCATACCCATGAAGAGATAGTTGGTGTCCGGGTTGGGCCCGCCAATCTTGAAAAGCTCCATCAAATCGTGGAACTGGCCGTGAATGTCACCGCAGACAGTGACGGGACATTTCTGGAAGCATTAGTTTATCAGAAGAGCATGTCTCGATGACGGCCGCCGTCGGCAGGGCAGACCTACCACGGGTTGTACGTTGGACTCTTCTTGCAAAACCTCGCGTGCCTAAAGCAGGGAAACAATTGTCAGCATACGTCGGGAATCTAGGGCGGGCGCACCACCGCCAGAGCCCGCCAGGGACGAGACTCGAGGCTGGAAGTGGGTGGTGGGCGGCCGAGGGGCGGAAAGCTGGGGGCGACGACACCAAGCGGTGGGGGAGGGAGGGGTAAACGAGGAAGAACCAAAAACCAAAGAATGACGGACCTTCTCGCACAGCCTCTGAACATCTGATTCAGCCAGTTGCTTGCATTGCATCAAGCTCTCAATCCAGCCGTCGAGAGTCGGAATCGTGGCCGGCTCGATGTTGGCCGGGGCCAGTTCGGCGGGCACGCGCCCAACGTCCTCCATGTTTGTATCCATTCCGGCGATTGGTGCTTCGCTGGGCTATGTAGGGTCTTCGCTGCGCTCTTAGGGTCGGCGGGTCGCGATAAGAAGAGGTACTATTGCGCTTGAATTGCAGCCGTTGTGCCTGAGGGCGATTGTGAGAGAGAAGCAATGACGTTTTCTTGTCTGTCCACTGGCACGTTTGGTGCTTCTCCAGGCGCGGCGCGGGTCCAAGGTCTGGGTCAAAATTGGGCAGGTGGGCGCAGCTAACTCTCGGTCGCGGGTCGCTAGTTAGGGGGCGGCTTCTCTTTGTTGAGCTGGGGTCGGCGAATGTCTCAGCCGATACCCAAAAAAAAGATCGAGATGACAGGAATTCGATTCGCACCGCTGACACGACAAGCCGATGCAAAGCTAAGGGTATAATAATCGAATGCGAGGGAAACAAGGCGGACGTTGTTTTGCTGATGAAGGTCGGCGCTGGGCGCTTCCTTTCTGAGTGCCAGTGGCAGTGGGTGGCTGAGGCCCGTGCAACTTCCCCACCAACATTTGTGGGCAAGCTGAGGTCTGGGCAGGCACCCCACGTCGCCAGGTCCCCACTTAACCCCCCTGCCCCTGCTCGAGCACGGAACTTCCAGGTTGAGTACCACGAACAACAATGGAAAAAACTACTACATGATATCGCTATTTCATCCAAGATATCTAGGCAGTCTACGCCGCCTCCATGGTCAAACCCAATCCCGCCGGCGCACTGGACGACGCCTCGGCTGCCGTCTTCACATTCTGGCCCACCATGTTCCGGAAGTCCAGGCCGACCTCGGACAGCATGCCGGCATGTTCTTTGGCCGTTCCCATGCACCGCGTCCACGCCTCGCTGCCTTCCTTTTCACCACTCAGCTGCCGGCCGAGGATGGCATTGAAGGCATCCACCTCCTCCTTGGCCCACTTGACACACGCGCTCATCATCGGCGGGGGGAAGCAGGCCTGGAAGCAGCTGACCGTGTTGCGGATGATGGTGAAGTAGACAAAGGAGATCTCCCAGATGTACTGGTCGAGGTTGCCCTGGAAGATGCATTGCCTGTGTTTTGTTGTGGTTGTTGTTAGCATGGCAGTCCCGCGGCTCTCTGTGGTGTGTCAAAGTGGGCTTACCTCGACCGTTTGTGAATTGTCTCGCTCCGTGCCTCCAAGTATGCCTCACGTGCACGGTCCTCGAAGCCCAGCCGGGCAAGCCAAGACGCGTTTTGCTTCGTCTTCTTCTGCTGGTTGTGCGTGCTCACCAGCTCCCGGACAACCAATGCTGCCAGCTTTGCCCGCCTCTCGTCGACCTTGAAGGAGATGAAATCCTGGGCGATGGTGTTATTTTTCAGACCGTATGCCAGACTCTTCAGTTTCTCGATCAACGCAACCGATGGCTCAATCTGCTGGAGCGCAATGTGGATGTCGAGCTCGTCCATCTGGCTCTCGACCCACCGAAGGTTCTGCTGCTTGCCGTCCACCTCGATCAGCATGTCCTTGATATCCGACAGGGTCTCGAGGAGCTCCGTCTTCTGCAGCAGACCGGGGTCACGCGAGGCAAAGTAGTTGATGGTTTCCTTTGCCTTGTTGGTCGCCTCTCGCTCCGACTGGAGGTTCCTCCGCAACTCCTCTACTCGCTTGCGAATGTTGAGAATCAGGGCTGCCTTTTCTGGGTCCTCGGGCTTCTCGGTCCGGTAGATGAATGACTCGTTCTGCCCGCCTCCCCGAACCATCATCGCATCAGCGAGTTTGTTCCTGCCGCTTGAGGAGTCGCTGGGCCCGGCCATGTCCACAACCTCGACATCCAAAAGATGCCAGCAGCGGTCAGCGACGAGCTTTGTCATGGGGATGCGGCTGTCGGCGGGGGCCGGCCCGTCCGTCTTTCGCTTCTTCCGCGACGCGATCAGCAAGTGGTCGTTCAACAAGAAGATCTGCATCGCTCTTCTCGACCTGTAAGTGGCGTTGTCCAACTCGACCCACGGTCCCGCATTCTGGACGACGTGGCGGCCCGGGGTATTTGGGAGAAACTTCTGTGAGCCCTCGACATTCTTGTACAGGGCCTGCATCTGTGAGCTCCAGAGTGCGGTCCTATCGGCTACGGAGCTTCGTTTGTCCCTCTTGCTCAACCCCGTGCCTATCTGGCTGTTGAAGCCCGTGTCTTCCACATTGTTGGAGGCCGATCGTAGAGCTGTGGTGTTGGCCTTCAACTCTGCCATGAGATTTCTGAGGGTGCGCATCTCGCTCTTGAGCTTTTCGGCCTCCTTGCTGATCTTGATGAACTGAGTGCGGTTTTGGTAGACATTCTGCTGGAGGTCTGCCGATGCTCGGCGCTTGAGCTTTCGCAGGGCCGACTCGTACTCGCGGATCTCATCCTCGGTGGCCTCACTGAGCATCTCGGTGACGTACTGCTCAGGGACAAGAGCTGGGTCTCGAAGCGCTCTCACATCCACGTTGGGCCCCGGGGCTCCTCCACCTCCGCTTTCGCTCCGCCCTCCTCTTGATGGCGGGGGCCGGCGTTCCTGGGCCTGGGCTTTCGCATATTGATCGAGGCTGAGAAGTGACGGCACTGGGTTCGCAGTCGGGTCAAAGTCGGCCGGTAGGTTGTTGAAGCGCGTCGAGTACCGCCGTTTGACAAGATCCGAGGTCTGCAACAGGGACAAAACGGTCAGCTACAGGCCAGTGATATTGAGTAGAGGCAGATAGGTGGACTTACCGTCCCGCTGCTTTGAGGTGGGGGCCGTGGGCGAGGACGGGGGGCTTCTTCAGGAGCTGGACGCCCCGAGGGTCCTCGGGATCCGGCATCTTCTTGCAAAATGGGCCCAGAGATCTTGATGGATGGCCGACCCTTCCTCTTCCCCCCGCTGCGCAGCGATATCTTGGACCGTTCCTCAGACATTGCGATGAATTGACATGCGCAGCATGTGGTTTTGGCGACAACAAAGAAACTGCCCGTTAAGTAGTCGTGAGGCCCAGAGGAACCAGGTGAGTTGTGGTTGGAACCAAATCGCGACAATGCTGGTGTCGAGAGCTTGCGACAACGTTGGCTTGGTTTCAGGGAGCAGGGAGCTCGGATTGGTGGGGAACCTCTCGGGAGCTGACATGTTAATGGACACAGATGCTTGGCTAGAGCAACAGTGCTTGCGCGCGGCTTCAAGTATGGAACAACCCAACTGTCACAGTCCAGGAGCATCAAATTTACTGTGAATGGTCCAAGATGGCCAGATCTTGATTTAGCAATCTTCAGTATTCATTGTGATTTTCGTCCTAACGAAGTCTGGGCTTAGTTACCTGTCAGCCAATGGAGTCTGAAAAAGAGAGAGGGAAGTATTCAGTAGAGGAAAAGAAAAGCGAAGTTAAAGAGCCGGTATGTTGAAGGAGAGAAAAAGAACAACCTCTAACCAAAGAAAGGAGAAATGGTCGAGCAAAGGCCCCAAGTGGCAGGATCAAATACAAATTGAACCTATCTCGAAAGGCAATCGAGAACAAAGAAACGGGATGATCACAAAAGTGCGGTTCAGCCGCTTGGTTCGTGCACCCACTAGCGTCATTGCATGGGTACTGAGCTTGGCACAGCCTCGGCCGGCAACGCAGACCAGGAAAAAATTAAGGGCGCTGAGTCGCTGCTCCCTGCTCGATGCTCGCTCCTCACTGCCTGTGAACCGACAAGCTCAATCGCCAAACAACCGGCAACCTCCACCCCACCGCGTCCTCTTCCCGCCTCTCACGAGCTTAGTCTAATAGTTCCCATCACAATACAATGTCGGCAACAACATCACGGGCCGCTGTGGTTGCGACCGCAACCGTCGCTGCTGTGACTGCGGGCGTCCTCGGTATGCCCACCCAACCGGCGACCGACAAGGCCATCTCCAGCTTGAACTAACTCGGGCCCACAGCATACGCAGCCTACTTCGACTACCGCCGCCGCCACAGCGCCGAGTTCAGGAAGGAACTGCGACGCAGCCAGCGGCAGCAGGCCCGCGCCGACAAGGACAACGCCGAGGCCAATGCCAACGCCCAGAAGCAGGCCATCAAGGACGCCGTCGACGACGCCAAGGACGAGGGCTTCCCGGCCAGCGCCGAGGAGAAGGAGGCGTACTTCTTGGAGCAGGTGCAGGCGGGAGAGGTTCTGGGCGCAGATCGTACGTTCAATTGCGTGGCCTGGCTCGGATTGGCCGGCGGGCTTCAATCGTGAAAAAAAACACCAACAGGCTGACGTTTCGCCGACACAGCTACCAAGGGGCTCGAGGCCGCGCTCGCCTTCTACAAGGCCCTCAAGGTCTACCCGACACCGGGCGACCTGATCAACATCTACGACAAGACAGTATCCAAGGTGAGAAGACACAAGACCTCGGGCCGTGCCGTTTATGCTGACACGACTTTGCATAGCCCATCCTGGACATCCTTGCCGAGATGATCGCATACGACGGGAGCCTCCGAATCGGCACCTCGTACACCGGCCCCGCCGGCGGCGGCGTCGACGTGGCCGAGCTGATGCGCGAGATGGGCGCCGAGATGGGCGAGATGGGCGGCGTTCCGGGTGTTGGCCTGGACTAAATCAACCTTGCCGATCCAATGGACGCCATCCCCGGCATCGAATAAGAAGAGTTTGCCTCTCATCAGAGGTCGATTTAACAGGCTCTTTTTACCGACATTACCACCTCTCTCGACATAGCACAAAACCCTTGCTAAAAACACCCAGGTCGCGACACCCACTCGGCGGGCTTCAGCTGCATTGTAGGATACGACATTGTCCCTCTTTTCTGGTGAAGGGGTAAACGTAAACAGTGGCCCTCTAGGGCCAAGCGGGGCCGAGGGCCGAGGTGTAAGGATGGAGTTTTAACTGTATATATAGACGCATCGCAGAAAGCAGCAACAGGGAAGGGACCGCCAGGGTTGCTTTTGGCCTAATGACACACAGCAGCACCACAATTGTTAGGAATCAATGGCTTAACAAGGATTGTTTCCTCCTGCTTATTCCTAACCAATCTATGCCGCCTCGATGGGCCTTCCCTTCCGATCCACCCTCTGATCTCTTGGATCAAACCCTCCATTCCCCCACGTCGCCCATTCAGGGGTCGGCGGCCCCATGTAGTCCTCGGGGCTGAAATCCCCATCGGGGCCCTTGGCCTCCAGCAGCTGAAAGAACTTGTCATAGTCAATCAGCGTATGCCACTTGCCATCCACCCTGAACCGCTCACTCGCGAGCAGGATGCAGCAGCTGTGGGCGTGCTCGGCGGCGATGCCGTACTGGAGCCCCCGCTTGAGGAGCGCCTTCTCCAGCGCCACGACAAAGTCGCACACCTCCTGGTAGAAGGGCACGTTGGCCATGGTCAGGCCGGCGTTGCTCGACGTCGACGTGCCGCAGTACGTGACACCCTTGACCTCGACGAAGCACGGCAGGCCCCGCTCGACCAGGGCCGCGTAGCCCTCGGCCTCGTCCTCGATGTTGAAGCCCTTGACCAGGGTCAGGCGGAAGACGGTGCGCTGGCGGAAGCGGCGCGCGCGGAGGATGTCGAGGCAGCGCTGGAAGCGCTCCCAAAAGTCGCGGTGCAGCGGCCGGTCGATGCGGCGGAGCGACTCGCGGTTGGACGCGTCGATGCTGACGTACAGCTGCGTGACGTGCTGCAGCGCCGCGAGCTCGTCCGGGTGCTGCGCGTTGCAGACGAGGAACGACGAGATGCGCTCGCCGTGTAGCATTCCTAGAAACTCGTTGATGTGCGGGTAGAAGATGGGCTCGCCGACGAGCGAGAGCGCGCAGTGCCGCACCCGCATCGCCTCGGCGAAGCGCTCGGCGCGGACGCCGGGCACGCCGCGCATCATCTTGATCTTTTTGTAGTGGTTCTCCTTGACGCCGTCAAAGATGAGCTGGGGCGGGTCGACTACCCACCGCCAAGTCGTGCCGACTGGGTTGGTACCGTGGCGCCAGCAAAAGACGCACTTGTTGGAGCAGGAGAGCGAGGGGGTGGATTCCATGCATTGGTGCGAGTTGATGCCGTAAAAGGAATATTTGTAGCAGGATCCCCGGCCGCGGAGGGCTGATTTGGTCCAGCGGCAGATCTTGACCCCTGAGTGGGAGCCAACAATGGAGTAGCCCTGCTTGGTCAGGGCCGTGTAAGTGGGTGAGTTCTTTGGTACCATCTCCTTGACGGTGACGGCGACAATCTTCTTCGCCGCTGGCTTGCCCTCGGTGGTGAAGTCGACAGCGAGTGGTGCCGCCGGTTTCTGACCAGCGCCGTCTGGCCGCGACAGCTCCATGATCCGGCCTATGTCTTCGACATCCTCGAGACTGCCTGAACCCCGCCCTTTCGCTGCCTTGGACACGGACACGTCCTCGATCAGCACCTCGCCGTCATCTTCTGCCTCCTCTTCGTCGTCACTCTCAAGCGGGTCTCCCGCACCCAGAACACCCTCTCCCAAAGTACCGGTCTGTTCCAACTGCTTGAGGACGTCGGCCAACCCAGTCCTCCATTCCAGCAGTCTCTCTTTGCCGTCCCTGTTCCAATCGCCCATGCCGAGGGGGTAAGCGCGCTTCCGTCCGCTTAGTTTGGCCATCCACTTGTCGACTTCCTTGGCCTGAACGCAGAACCCTTCCTCCTCAGTCGGCCATCCCTCCCTGTCACCCAGGCCAAACACCGAGTATCCGAGGATCGGGGCAAGCGGGGATGTGTCGATGCGGAAGTCGTGGTGCGTTTCCTGTAGATGCTCGAGAAAGTTGTCGTTTATGGTGTCGATGTTGTAGCTGGGGATAACAAAGAGGTAGAAGAGATCGGTCGGCTCGTTTTCGGTCTTTGGGGGTGTGATGAAGTACTCGTCGTAGTCGACTTCGGCGAGATCCAGCACCCGTGGTGGCAGGAATGCAGCGTCAGGTACTTTCTCGCCGAAACATCCTAGAGAAGTGGCCAACTCCTGCGTGAAGGTCTGGGTAATCTTCTCTGTGCTAGCCGTCAGGGAGGAGTAGAACACCAAGACCTGAATCTTGCGCGCCTCGCTCTCAGCCTCTGTGCCACCCCGCGTTTTCCTGCTGATGTCGCCTTTGATCCTCCTCGGCCCTTGTTTTGCCCCCCTCTTTTGATTCCCAAGCCTTGAGCTTTGTGATCCCTCGGAGTCGTCCTCCTTGACCACTATCTTCGGTTTTTCGACCGCTCCGACACTCTTCTCCAGGGGAACCTTTTCGTAGACTTTTGGTAACGCCCGGAGTTCCTCTCTCTTTCCGGCGGAGTGTAGATATAGGCGCAGCAAACTCAGTACAAACAAAGTCGACATGATGATCGGAATCCGGTGTTCGTGCCATAGCTCGAGGACACCTGTAAAGGCAAGGGGTATTGTATTAGTGGCGGCGCAGTCTGGAACGGGAGATTGACTTGGGGACCACATACAATGCGTGATCTCCGACATCACAGAGGGGCTCACGCCCCTGCTATCGGGGAACATGGCTGCTCGGCACTCCCCAGAGCGGTGTATATGCAGCACACCTGAGTGTCGTTTTGGAGGAGTTCCAGTCGCAAAAAGTTTGGAGGCACCCCAAAACTCATGCCCCGCACTAAATCGGTATTGGGCTTATCGTATCTATCTTTAACGTTATCGCCACAGCTCGCGTCTCCACTCTTCACCGTGTCAAGGCTAATGTGAGGATTAGGTTGATGTGAAGAAGGGTGGGACTTTAGAGGTTTATAAGGGTTAGTAGTTTTCCTATGTCAATAAACCTAAACCTCCTTCTATTGGAATTCAATGTTTTTCTTCGTTAGGTTGTACAGAGGTTGTGTGATGTCGCTAAAGTCCTTGATGAATATTTAGTATGAATCCGAAGTATCAGGTAGTTACGGAATACAGTACTGAATACCTAATGTGAAATGTCGGGATGCGGTATTATCCGCTCGGTGGATCGGGAACCGAGGCTCGAGCTTGTATACAATGTATCATCAATTCTTACAATCCAAAGGTATCTTATCTTTATAATCAAGTCTTCTCAGTAGTCTAAAATTGCAGGCGTCGCTTCGCTCGTCAGTCGTGCGGCCCTTCGCTACGCTAC
>MU857266.1:0-13370 GCA_033296705.1 Chaetomidium leptoderma | reverse complement strand
CCCAGTTACCTCCAGTGAACCCTCTCAGAGAGCGTTAGACGATTCGTCACAGTTAGATACCAGCCGGGACAGCTCTAAGGAAGTGGAATCTGAGAAATCGGACGTCCCTTAATGTATGTTGGTATTGAGCATTATTGACTCGACGCCCAATGAGGCCCAACCTTGAATCCTGCACAGGGCCTAAATTATGCAGGGTGTAATTTAATGTCAGCTGGAACAAGCCACATGTAACTCAACGCCCAATGAGGTCCGACGCCGGACCTTCAATGCAACATTGGTTTAGCGGTTAGTATTAACCGCGGGACCGATCCCGCTAAGTACGGACCCGAGAGGAAGTCTCGCCAGCGCGACCGTATCGCACATTATAATTACTAGGAGCACCTGCAAGTGCACTGCCAAGAGAACTTTCGGGACCTCAGCCAATGAGATAGAACCATATCATCCTTTATCTTAGCTGAACGCCCAGGCGTGGAACAGAGGCAGGCACTATTAGACGAAATATGATCATGTGTCGCAAGCAGCCCCTTTTCGAACAGGCGGATGGCAAGGCGGCTCCGGCGACATTGTCGTTAGAGCTGTCATCGCAGTGGAGGACTGCTTGGAGGCCTCCAGCCTCTGCAAATGCCGCGGACCGTGGTTTATCTCAGGACGTACTTCTATCTCGTCCAGTCCGAGTCCGATTTTCGCATTGCCCAAAATCTACACCTTATTCCAACAGGAATCTCCTGGGAGCAGTTCAGCAACTTCGCGCATCACCTTGGCGGCGTGGCGGACCACGATGTCTGGGAGCGCTATTTCTACGGTGAAATCAGACTCACGAGACTCAATTTTTATGCACCGCTCCTGCTAGGGAAATCGCACTTCTATCGGTTATCCTAAGCGGACTGCAGGTGGCCGTTTCCGCAGCACAAGTACATCCCTTGCAGAACAGTGATTTGTTGATATCCCTGTCTCTCTGGTTCGGCTTGGTTATGGCATTACTGTTCTTGGGGGCTCTTCTCTCTCTGTCCTGTTTCTTTCTTTACAAGATCGGGAAGGAGTGGAGATACGCTATACGAGACCGCCTGCGGATCCTCGAAGAAGGGGGGGTTGGGACGGCGTCGATCACCGGCCGGACGGATCCTCAGTAATGAATAAACTACCCCGGAACTGGGAATTCAAATCACACTGTGGTCTCCGGGACATGTGTTGGAAACCAACAGCCATAATTCCACGGTTATTTCACAGATGATGGGAGCTTACAACAGTGGGTTTTTGGGATGCTCGGAGCAGCCTAGAAGTTATCAATTCAAGGTTTTTTCTTTCTTCGCTCTGTTCTTCAGTGGTGGTCATCGCCCTGACCCTTTTGAATAGCTCGTTGTCCAGCCCCTGGATACCTTCAAACTATGGCCGTCCGGAGTCCATCGGCATCTTCGGGTGTGGGACGTTCACAACGTCGGCTGGCCGGGATTTTTTGCCAGAAAGATTCAACCGTTTCCCCCTCCGGGAAGTAAAGAGTGAGCCGGTTAGCCATGGCGTCGGCAGCGGCTTGTGTGGCTATAGATGCAACGCTCAACAGATGGTTGATCGAGGCGGCTGTTCGCTGGATGGCGGGGTAGGCTGGTTTGTGCGGGGGGGGGATAACACAACACGCAGCCGACTGACCGAAAGGAAAGCCTGGAGAAACAACAGTGGTACGTGGGAGGAGAGAATTGGTTGGGTGGTGTGTGTCTTGCGCCTCGGCGCGAACCTTGTGGGCGTGCGCGGCTTCGTGGTGTGGTTGCGGATGCGGGGTCCGGTACGAAGTCACGTGACAAGGAGGAGGCGAGCGGGAGTATCTGGTGAAGTGGAAAGGATACGGGCATAAGCAAAACACTTGGGAACCCGCTACGCATTTCAAGAAATGCCTTGAGGTGCTGGAGCAATTCCACCAGGAGGAAGGATTGTCTACGGCCCCTTAATTTGTCGAAGAGCGTGTCGGCGGAGGAGCAATTGCAGGTGCTTTCTCTTGTTTTTCTGCTGTTAGGTCCCGTCTTTCCTACAGCAAGCTTAAGCGGCTGGTGTTTTTTGTTGCCCTTGAATGGATCACATATAAGATTGACCGTAAGATCGCTCGTGCGAAATCTAACGAGCTTCGCGGGGGCACAGTCACTGAGTGCGAAAGGCGTGGTGGAATTAAGCAACGCACCACGCACCTTCCTCGTCCGCGCTCTCCTCGACCTCATCGATCCGCGCAAGCGACGAGCATCACGTATATGCGCGTGTCTACTGGATGTGAAAGGGGGACAAGGAGAATGATAAACAGGCGGGCCAGAGCGATGCCACGAAGTTGGAGATCAAGGACAACAAAGCCTAGGCGGCTAGTCGCCAGCTGCATTCTAGGCAGTGTGTGCCACTCTTCCACTCATCCCGATGGCATGCCCTTTTCGGGGTCACTGACCTTGCCGTGCGCAAAGGGTCGCCAGTTTCTTTCCGTCACAGTATGCCAGCTCTTTGCAAAACACTACATCTTGTCCCATCCTTGTTCTGGCTAGACGTGAAGTGCAGGGTATCGTGAGCAATATGAGGCACAAACGAGTCTGGGATACCGAGGAGAGGAGAGATATCAAGAGATCGAAGGACCAAGCCTGAGACTCGGCTTTTCGGCTCCTATTATATCTTATTATCATCGACCGATCTGTCCAATTTCCTATGGCTTTAGAAACAAGGCGTGGTTGCCGTGAACAGCGGCCCATACTGTGAGCATCTCGCGTCAATCCCACTCGCGGAAATCATCTGCAGGCCAAAGCTCCCTTCACACCCCAAGCAAGCAAGCTCGCCGTCGCTCGTCCCGTCGGATGCCTTCCACCCGGGACCACGCGTCGGGTCCTTGGCAAAGGTAGCCCACGCAGTCTGCATAAACGCGCTCACCGCCACCTCCTGATCCGTTGCCCCCTGGGTAGGGTAGGTGCCCCAAACTATGTCCAAGTCTGCCCCATGGAAGGCGCCGAGCGTGGGATAACCTACCGGCTGAATGTTCGGAATAGTCGCGTTGAAGTAGTAACGCCACGTTGGGATCTTCTCGGTGACCGAGGCCTCCGTCACGATCTTGGCCGGCTACATGTTCCCGAACCGTCAGTAACCGGTTCCGTGGGTTGACACAATGGGCGCCGGGCGAAGTCCACTTACACATTGGTACAAAACCTCGGTGTACAGCTGCGCACCGGCTTGGAACAGGTTGAACCAGGGATACGTGGCCTGGATCTCGTCGACCAACGGCCTGATCTGGGCAGCCAGTTCCGCGCTCCCCGCTATCACACCCAAGAACGCATCCAAGACGGGCCCCGTGACAGACGAGAAGTCGGTGATGCCGTACGACGGTCCCAGGTTCATGCCCTCCTGCCCGTTGCTGCCGATGAGAAGCGGCACCCTGGCGGCGTGCCTCGCGCCCGAGAAAGGCGTGGCGCGCTGCGTGGCGTTGTCGTTGACGGGGCCAAAGTCGAGGGACGCCGAGGTGAGGAGGCCCCGGATGGTGAGCGCGTCCGCCTTCTGGACACATTCAAACTCTTCGCGCTCGCGGGCGGTCGCGTCGGCAGCCGATGATGTGCAGTTCAGCGACGACACGAGAGTTTGCCATGATGCGGGCCCGGCGTCGTTGGGGAACGGGCTCACGGTCGCCTGGCCGCTCTGGAGGATGGCCGCGCGGAAGGGCAGCCGGTCGACGTCCCCCATGGTGGTCAGCAACCGGTCGATCGAGGACGCGCCGGAGGATTCGCCGAAGATGGTCACCTTGCGCGGGTCGCCGCCGAACGCCGCGATGTTGTCCTGTACCCAGGCCAGGGCCATGCGCTGATCCAGGAAGCCGACGTTACGGGACTCGAGGGGAAGATTGGGCGCGTTAGAGAAGCCGAAGGCTGCAAGTCCGAGTGTCAGTCGTGCCTCTTCCGAGATTCCCCCTGGAGTAAGTAATACCATTGACTCGATAGTTGATTGTTACCACGACCACGTCCTGGTTCGCAGCAAAGCTCGTGCCGTCAAAAGCCGAGCTGGTGCCGGACATCAGATCGCCGCCGTGGATCCAGAACATGACGGCCCTGGCCTTGCAGCTCGGCTGGGCCGGGGCGTAGACATTCAAATACAGGCAGTCCTCGCGCTCGGCGGCAACTTGTGCAGCGGTTTCGTGAGCTTTGCGGGGGTCAGCAAGAATTGCCCTGTCTGGGGTGACTTGCTTCAGTTCCCCCAACGTGAGGTAGACTATCACCGACCGTAGTTCTGCTGGATGCACAGCGGCGGGGGCTGGGTGGCATTCACTGGCCCGTCGTATCGGACAAGACGCTCAGGTGGCATAAAGCGCTTCGGTGGAGTGACGGCGTACGGAATGCTGAGAAACTTGTTCACGGTAGCTGTGGACGATGGCAGCACCGTCGTGGTGCCGATGACCCTGCCAGGACGAAGAACCGCGGTGGGCGCATGGCTCGAGGCGGCAGTCACTGAGCCGAGCAGCGCCCAAAGGACGGTTGAACTCTTGCCAAACATGTCGATATGGGGAGGGTCTGAGACAAAACGCCAACCGAAGGTGGGTGGGTAGGTAGTCTCGCTCCACGACTGAAGACTGGCGGCGGCACGGTCTGGTAGAACTTTATAAGTCAACGTGGGGCTCGGAGATGAGGTACCTTGATACGGGACTAGCTCTTATTATTGGTCTGGTCCGCGTTGCCGCTCAGGCCATCCCGCGTCGCTGTCCATCGTTAATCATAACCGACCTGAAGGCTTGCTGTTTTGGTCCCGGCGCTCGGCGCTCCTTTCCGGTTTGGATCCCAGAGAAGTTTAGCCTGTTGAAAAACGGTGGCGCGCCGCAATCCTTCATTCCTTCTCAGGGGAGGAACATTGACAGAAGCAGCAGACAGCTCAAGACCTCGCCTGACCGTTCTTCGGCTCGCGGGAAAGTCGCTTCAAGAACCCGCCCGGCTGTGATCCTTCTGTGGTAAAGTAAGGGGCTGATAGGTTCATGTCATCGGGGGTTGGGGTTGGCGAGGCCTTGCATCTGGAACTTTGCTTTTGTTGAGGAGGTGTTGAGGCCCACCTGGCTCCACCACAGGTGTGGGCCTCATGGGTGGCAGCCCATCACCACTCTTCGGCCTCTGGCTTCTTCCTTTCCATAGACAATGATCACCACGAGTTTCCCCCCAGTTGCTTGTGGTCCAACAGGAGGCGAGATCCGGCATTCCCGGCAGCGCAGGAACCGTGCATTCGAAGGGAAGTCAAATGACCACAAAGTTCTCAAATCTTGCCCTCGTAACTCCAAAACGGCCAACTCCCATTTTATATTGGTCAAGCGTGACTACCTAGCTCAGGAGTGGTTTTAACCTCACTCTTGTCAATTACATAATCACAGTGAGCCAGTTTGGCCGGGATTTAATTACTTGGGGTGCTTCCCTCTCAGCGGCCTTCACGCGTTTATTACCGGAGTGTCAAGAGTCCAAGACACGGGCCGTCCCGCCAGACCCCGAGTTAAAAGTAGAACTTCCCCACTGCGACCGATGATCTCGGCAGCCATGTGGGGCGCGAAGAACAGCATGTTTGGACAGTTTGAGTTCAAAACTCCGAGACACTTACGCCCCTAATAACCCCTAGTAGATGCACGGCTTAAAAACATAGAAATGTAGACATAGTGATCAAGTCCATCTCGAAAACTCGAATCTTACAGTTTTGGAGAACGCGGGGCATACGCCATGAGATTTTGAAGAACATCTTGATCATGCTTTCGAGCTCGAACAACTTGGGCACTGTCTTGGCTTGTCTGAGCCATCAACCTTTTTCCCAAGTCGCATGTTTGCAGACGGGAAGTCAAAATTTATCTTGTTTCTAGACTAAACCGGCGATGGCGCGAGCATTCTTGATGCAAGGAGTCAATTTTGCCAAGATGACTGGGTGATTGTCGACCCCAGCACTATAATTGCGACCTCCAACAGTGGTCGTCAAGTTGGTGGTGAAAACAACAGAAGCTGATTGTGGTATTTTGTATGTTGTAGGAGGGATGGTTGGCTGCAGGGTGGCGCCCACCAGCCACACTAAATACAGGATAGGATGCACAAGTCGACATAACGGATATTTGCGCCACATACCTGTCGTTCAGCGCCTTCGAGGGCGGGCCCTGCCAAACGGATGTCGAGTTCGAGGACCGATTGCGATTGAACCAGCTCTACGACTACGCTGCCTGCTACTGGGGTGAGCATGCTCGTGAGGCAGGAGAAAATAGTCGGGTGGCTCTAGACCTTCTCAAGCGCGACTCTCTAGTTGAAGCACAAGTGCAAGCTATGATGAAGATCAAGCGACCATGGTCTTCTGGGTCATACAATCAGGATTTCCCGAAGCGAATGCAAGGATTGCTTGTCGCGGCATATTTCGGAATATTAGGAGCAGTGGAGACCTTGTTGCAAAGCAGCAACAACAATGATTTGAAGGATAGTTGTGGCCGGACGGCGCTGTCGTGGGCCGCCGGGAATGGACAAGAAGCGGTGGTCAAGATGCTTCTCGACACGGGAAAGGTCGACGTCGACTTAAAGGATAACGAAGGCCGGACGCCGCTGTTGCGGGCCGCCGGGAATGGACACGAGATGGCGGTCAAGATGCTTCTCGAGACAGGAAAGGTCGACATTGACTCGAAGGCTAATGATGTGCTGCATGGCAAAGTCGTTTCTAGCTCTAGGTATGTACCCTAGTGGCAGAGTTGGCTCTGGGGGACCCTGCGATAACCCTTGCAATTTTGCAAACAATTCCTACCGCCAGAAACAGCTCCGGAAGAAAAAACTTCATTCGGGTACGGGAATAGATGACTCCCTAGCTCCCGCCAAGCAACATGATGTTCTGCATGGAGCAGCCGTTTCCGGCTCTTGCGAAACCAGGGACTCCCTGTAATGGCCCTTGCTGTCACAGATGATGGTTTTGCCAGAGCCAGAAACGGCCTCGAGACCCAGCACAAACCATTTAGCCAGGCCCCTTTTCCAGATCCAGAAATGGCTCCTAAGAGCAAGTGCGGCTCCCCCACACACCGATTTTTTCCACAGCTTGCCAATCTGGCCCGTGCACTCCCGCAGTCACGTGGGAACAGGACTCAAGTTCCAAGGGCTTGGCCAGCCAACGACCGGGAAAAGACCGTGCCAGTTCACCAGCGTTCGTCACTAATTCTGCCCGATTCAACCCCTCTTATTTTCACCTTCCTACGGATGCTGGTATTCAAGCAGGGTTAGCAAAAGTTGGGCGGAGATGCATCTGGCAGTGCCACGCTATTGAAAGCTGCAGGAATTTTGCCGTCATCCTCATGAGATTATCGCTGCCATCACGCATTGATTCACGGCATCGCTTATCCGGGCAGCAACAACTCGGGTTAAGTCTTTCAAAGGCCGCGCTTACCCTTTGCCCTCCGGAAGACCACGGGTAAACTTGCCTTCGTGGTCCCATTTCTCCCCAGTCGGCGCTTCCCAACCACGCTCTCAGTACCGCTCGCTCGCCGCGGTTGGGCCACTCATCAACTCCTTGCGAGCCGCCGCATTCCCGGAACCCCCACGCAACCACCTGTCCTCTCGACCCGCGCTTGTTCCCCAGCGCCGACTATCAGCATTACAGCACTCCGCAACCATGGTATGTGCGCGCAGGAGGCCCAAGGCTGAGCCCGAGGACAACCACGCCGAACCCCCCTTCACTATCAAGGTCGTCGACCCCAAGGACCAGAAGCAAAAGAAGAAGCGCCGGCGCAACGAGAACGGCGAAGAAGATGACACAACCCAGAGAATCAACCTGCAGATATCTCCCTTTGCGCCCTGCGGCAAGTTCAAGACATACGAGACAATGGATCTGTCCTACCAAGTCGAATCGGCAAAGAAATGGACAGACATGACAAGATACAACAGTTTCGTCCGTAAGCAATCGCTTTCTATTGTTCGCTCTAGCCTCGTGAACACACCAAACTAATATACTTGTCCGCTCTGTCGCGCAGTTAATGGCACCAAGTACTTTAGCGAGGCCTTCATCTACGTCGCCAATGACTCTAGCATCGAGCGGCAGAAGGCCGTCGACAACAACGACCCGATGCAGCGGACGAAGAATTGCGCTTGAGACTGCTCTTCGAACGGGTAGCATAGCTGGTAATTCGCTGAACTTAGACCGCAGTGTGCCGCCCGAGTCTGGCCTGTCAGCGGAGATCATGACGATAGCACCCAAGGCAGTAAGGACAGACGACGCGCAAGGACTCGCTCCCCCACTCTGTGACGAGCGCCAGGGGAGTCTGGCGCCCTCTGCTGTCGAGGATGCCATTGGAAAGGGGCGGTTTGTGGCCGTCATTGGAGGCGATGGTGTCCGGCTGGAGCTTAGTTTGTCTGTGTGGCGGCTGCAACGTCGAGGTCGTGGAAGGATGTCATCATTGCCAAGGACCTTCGCACCTCCAACGAAGACCCCATGTTGTGTGGGCCAGCTGGTCCGAGCACTCTAGGCAGCCCCGCTTCTAGGCTGCAAAACGCCCCGCTGAGTGTTGCCCACGCCTGCTCATCCCTTGCTCAACCCCGCTGGCCGGGCCCCTATCCCAAAGAACGATTTGTCTAAAATTAGAGATTCGTTGCATGAGGCGGCTAGGCTGTGGTTCGGGTCGATAGGGTGGTCGGGCTTATCTCCCTACTGGTCAGTCGGCGCAGGAGCCAAAGAAGGCAATGGGGCCCTGCAAATGTCCTTTGAACATGGATTCCTGACCCGGTGTTTTGGTGCAAGTTGGGCGTGAATGAGCGACCCCGCGGCTGGGGGGACGTCGCATCGAAAGAACCATGGTCCGTCCATTGGATGGAAATTATGGGACTTACAATGACTGTGGCGCTTAACGATTGGTCGGCACTCGTGGATCCCATTCCTGCACGCTCGCAGCCATCCATTCCCCACACGCCACTCCATCTCGAGACCTTCTTCCCAGGGCACATAACCAAGACCTCGCCCACCCTTCCGTTCTCATCGCCATGGCCCGCACTCGAGCCCAAACAGCGGCCCAGAAGGCGCTCCCATCGCCGGCGTCAAACAATCAAGGTACTTAGTATTCGCAGCGCCAAAGGACATCTTCCGCTGACACTTGCAGGAAACCGGCCCCAGGGCATCCAGCCGCGCAAAGGCGGTTCTCGAAAGCGCGCAGCCAGGCGCGCCGAATGCAATCGCCCGCATCCAACCACACCTAGCGAGACACTGTATACGCGAGTATGACTTCTATCCTTCATATTATGTGGTTCACAAGCTAAATTGGGCCACAGGATCCACAGGATTCACCGGCGCCTATCCAGAGCAGAGGTCACAAGCGCAAGCAATCAATCGAGCAGGCACTCGAGGCCGGCTCAGACCCAGACCCAGACCCAGACCCGAAGCGACGACGAACATCCCCTCCACGCCCTGCCGAAGACGCATTTAGCAAGCCAGCGATTGGCAGCAGCGCCCACAAACACACTGACCCAGTTGCTTTCTGGGCGAAGGAAGGGCGCTGGCCAGAGGAGCGGGACTGGCCGGAAGAGACCTCAAAGACGGATTTTACCATGGACCGTCTCCCACTTGCGCGAAAGAAATCCTCGCCCAATCTGTCCCGGAAGCGATCGAACTCTGCTACATCCACGACGCCCAGCGACCAGAAGCCGAGGGAGCAGAAGAGCGCGCCATACCGAGACCAGCGTTATGAGACCCTGCTCGAGGTCAAGGGCAGCTACATGACCAAAGCTCCGTTAGGCTTAGCCAGCGCCAGCCAGACTCTTTGTCGGTCTCTCCTGGAGAAGACGCCGCCAGTTCCCGCCGATACACTCTTCCGCGACGATGTCTTTGAAACGACATGCCAGAAGATACACAACAAAAATGAGGCGCGAGTCATTCAAGACATCAGTCGGCTCATTGTTCCTTCAGCTGAAAGTCTTGCGACATTCGGTGCAAAACACCTTGACATCCTGACAGAGAGCGTCAACGAAGGGTGGAACAACTCGATCCCTCTCACCAGCACCCGTCCACAGCCTGACTACTCCGTTGGGTTCAAACGAGACGCATTCACCGAGGACCAGCTCGCCAAGCTGTCGCCATTCATTGGCGACTTCATCGCCGGGGACCAGTCCTTCTTCATGGCCACGTACTACATGTACTTCCCGTTCCTGACCTGCGAGGTGAAGTGCGGCGGCGCCGCGCTCGACATCGCAGACCGGCAGAACGCCCACAGCATGACCCTTGCGGTGCGGGGCATCGTCGAGCTCTTCCGTGCTGTCAAGCGCGAGGATGAGGTCAACCGGAAGATTCTCGCCTTCTCCATCTCGCATGACCACCGATCGGTACGGATCTATGGCCACTACCCGGTGATAAGTGGGAAAGACATCAAGTACTACCGGCACCCGATTCGTGATTTTTCCTTCACAGAGTTGGACGGCGAGGACAAGTGGACAGCGTACCAGTTCACGAAAAATGTCTACGACACATGGATGCCCGCTCACTTCAAGAACATCTGCTCTGCCATCGATCAGTTGCCGTCAAATTTGGACTTTGATGTCCCACCGCTTTCTGAGGCGACCGGGCTTTCCCAGGATTTCAGTCAGTCGAGTATCGCCGAGCAGCAAGCGGTCACTCCAGATACCTCATTCAGTGGGGTAGCAAAGAGGAGGAAAGGCCGGAAGTTGGCGGACGGATAGATAGGATTTCCATTCCAGAATGTATTTATTGCGTGATGACTGCCGCCTTGTGACCCCGCTCTCGCCTTGTCATCCTGGCCGTCGTTGCCTACAGACAACGGAGATGCCTGGTTTTCAGCTGCCTGCCAGTGTGGCCGCATCTCCTTGGGGTTTGTGTAGCGTTGTGTACGGTAAATCTGGTTCCGTATGGCTCCTTGTCGGCCCTCTTCCGCCGACACCGCCGCGCTTGTGACGGCAACACCGGTGACGGGTGGGGAGTTGCCGTGGGCCGTTGCATCCTGCCTCTGAGCAGCGGTTGGGGCGCTCGGAGCAGGACAGCGCCTGGGAGACTCTCGGAGGGAGACCGGAGGTTGCGGGGAGCTTACTTCTCTGTGGCAGGCCGATACAGTGCTTTGCGAGGCATCGTCTTTCGCGTTGTGCTGTGCCATGAAACCAGCCGCCAGGGCTGTTTGGGACTCACCTGTCCCCGGGGCAGCATCCAGTCATGCTAAAACAGCTGACAAGCGCACGAGGCTTCATGTCAACTCAGCTTGAGTTCCTTGTGTATCTTATTTGTATTGTTTACGTTATTAGGTTCCTTGCTCCTCCCCCCAAGCCTTCTGCCCGACTCATCCCGTTCCCCCACCCATTTCCCCCACTCCCTTAGCAATGGCCAGCCTAGACGCCATCCTCGACCAAGCGTACCGCGACTTGCTGGATTCGGCAATCCGCAACGTCCTTAGTACCGAGCGAGCGTTGGAGATATATGCGTAGATCGCCGACGGCCTGCCGCTCGGTAGCGCCGCCCGCGATCGGTACGGGTGCAGGCCTCTATACAGGGACCACCCCGTTGTTGCCCGCCATACGTCTCTGTGCCCCGGCGCCGCCGACACTGCGAGGGCCTTCTTGTCCGAGCTCACCCTTAGCGGAACGTTGACCTTTGACGACGATGTGAGTTGGTGATAGGCACCCGTACTTAAGACGTCGTGTGCTAATGCTCCTGTGCTTGATGATAATAGCTGCTCCGCGTATACTAGTCGGCGTAGCCCGGCTCGGGCCGTAGCTTCGAGTGCCGTCTGATCGAGCTGGTGGCCAGAGCTGTGTACGGGCTAGCTATACTCCTCTTCCAGCGGGGTCACCGCATCCACAACGACGTTTAGGAGGCTATGGACCAGGCCTACATGGTCGATGCAGTGATAGCGTGGCGGGCCCCGGAGTATCCGCATGTGCGGCTTGATCCGACCCTATTCTACCACTGCTCGTACGATGCGACGGACTAATATCCCAACGGTATCGCCGACGTGGTCGGCTACTAGGTCGCGAACCGCGTCCTCGGCGGCGTAGTTATCTTCGACCGGTCCGACTCGTAGGACGACGAGTACAACCCCGAGCCAAACGTTTACCTCCACTCGGACTACACCGACGTTACCTTCCGAGTCTGGCGGGCGCTTAACGAGCAGCAGTAGTCGCTTGTCGATTTCCTGCTGTCTCGGCCGCCGGCGGGGGCCTGCCCCTTTCCGCTGGCTGCTTCGGACAAGAACCTGGACCGTATGGATCCCGAGTACGCCACCGGCCGCAAGGTATACAGGGACATCTGGGAGCGGAAACCGCCAAGCAATGGCCTGTACGCTTCAACCCCTTGTGTTCGGCATCAATTCGACTACCCGGAGGAGCACCTTGAGCGAGCGCGTAGGGAGAGGGAGGGGT
Organism: Chaetomidium leptoderma; assembly: GCA_033296705.1. Lineage (NCBI taxonomy): Eukaryota > Fungi > Ascomycota > Sordariomycetes > Sordariales > Chaetomiaceae > Chaetomidium > Chaetomidium leptoderma. The sequence continues at coordinate 1,041 of MU857266.1, read as the reverse complement.
TACGCCAAAGGCAACCGTCGTTCGAATTGGGTGGAGTTAGCTGCTTTAATCACGGATGTTTGTTCCTTCGCTTGCAGGGCCGTATGCCGCGCCCCTCGTCTCGTCTTATCTCCTGGTCTCCATCCTATCTCTCGTCCCATGTATGTACCACGCCACACCTTCGTGCCACATACCATCACGAGAGATCTTCCGCTGCCGTCGCCATTGTCGTCCTCGTCATTTTCACGGTTGTCGTTTCCATCATCCTCATTTCTGTTGTCGTTTCCGTTGTCGTTTCCGTTGTCGAACCACATCCTCTCGGCCGTGATTTAGTCCCAGTTGGCCGAGCACCGTGATATTGGAGCTTGAGGCGGTCCTTGGGGTCCAGAAATGGCTAACACGGGGAAACCTGGGTTAGCCAGGACCTGTAACGAGACGGCTCTAAGCAAGGCTTCTCACAACCCAACCCGGGTTGCAACCCATCCAACCCATCCAACCCATTGGCAACCAGTGCTTGCAATAACGCAACGCGCGTTGCAACGCGTTGTAACGCGTTACAGCAACGTAAATCAACGATTGAAAAAAACAGCCCAACGTAATTTAACGACTAGCCCGCGTTAACTTAGTACGTTAACTAAAAAGTTGACTTTTAAAGCTATTTCCAGCATTCCAGGCACTACAAAAGCTCCTATTTATAGAGGCTTAAGGTATTTTTCATATTCTAGTTCGACCTAGCTGAGATTACTAGGGTTAACTATCCTGCCCTCGGGGCCGAATTAACTAGCTATCCGGGAAAATCGACCCCTAACTCTACCTATACCCGTAACTACATCTCGGCCGTATTTGTACTTAAAAATAGCATTTCTAGTATTTAAGTTTAAAAATAGTATCTCTAGTATTTTAAGCCTAAAAATCGTATTTGTACTTAAATACTACATTTATATTAATTTAGAGCAGTTATAGTAATATCGTATCGAATATACTAACGGGCTGGATTAACTACCCAGCTGTCACGAACCAACCAGACAGGCGCAGGACGTGTTAGGGTGGGTCACCAGTAGA
>MU857265.1:0-13394 GCA_033296705.1 Chaetomidium leptoderma | reverse complement strand
CAACCCGGATACCTCCAGTGAACCCTCTCAGAGAGCGTTAGACGATTCGTCACACATCCGCCTACCCATCTACATTAAAATCGGTATCTTCCTCGCTATTATCCCTAATCAGTAGTTCAATCCAACCTTCTTCCTGGGTACCCGATTTATCCTCTTTTTCAGCTACCGACTTTTGAAGCCATTCGCGCTATACCTTATCGCTAGGTTCTTCCTCCCTAGGAGTAAGCGGGGGAGGTATAGTACCTTCGGTATATAGGTTCCCGCTAGTAACTCGAATTACCTATTGGATATTACCCTGAATCCTTTCGACAAATCGCTGTAACTTCTCTTACGGATACTCTCGCTATTGCTTCGACCAATCCTTCTTAAGTTGGACCCGGGATTTAGGAACCTTGCGTTTCCGGTACGACTGTTTGATCTTTCCCCAAGGTGGCTCGATGGCGTTAAGATCGGGGGAGTTCGGTAGCTAATCCAAGACTTTGATCCTAGCTTCCTCCTAGATTTTCCGATTCTATTGCGAGATATAGGAGCTGTAGTTATCCTCCTAGACGATGTAGATTAGGCCGAACTATTGCCGTAACTTCTTTATAAAGGGAAGGAACCGAGGGAGTATAATCTCCTATTGATACCGTATCTAGTCGATCCCTCCTACCTTTCCCTTGTACTCCTGTTTACTAGTCTTTACAGTATATCGCCAAGATAGTTTACACCCTAGCTTTCCTTTTAAGCCTATCCTACGAATACTAGTCTCCAGCTCCTACATTACACGATACTCTTTTTCGTAGGCCTTGTTATAAGTATCTATTATCTCCTGATACTTCGCCTTTATCTTTGCTAACTCCTGGGGCTAACAGTAACAAGGGCCTTTCGTAGCCTAAGTAAAACAAACCTAGAATATAAAGCTTATAAAGCCCTTCCATCGCACTTGACGGCAAGTCTTGTTGTTCTTTTCCTATACTCGACGCTAAATCTTCTGTTTCCTACGAACCTAGCCAAGAATAATAGAAGTCTTATCGCTCTAGATAACCTTCTTCTAATCTTCTAAAGTCTAGTTCCTTATACGTAAAGTAAACTCAAGGTGCCTTATTATCTAGCCTTTATTAAGGCCTAGCTTCGTTATCCGCTTAACATTCCGGAAACTATTCTTCTTAAGCTACTGTAAGATTATTCGACGACTCGGGGTACTAGAAATCCTAGTAGCTAGTATCTATTTCATAATAGCCTCGGCGATTTCCTTAGTCGAATACCCCCGTATTGTACTATTCTTTGTAACAATAGCTTCAATTATCTCGGTAACAAAGGGGGTAATAACAGTCGGCCGGCTAGAACGTAGGGTATCTTCCATATACTTATCTTTGACAGGGTCTCCTGGGTAGTAACCCCGTCCTTTTGCTTTGCGTAACAGAGATTTGAAGCTGTCTTTTTTGATCCTAGTAAGATCTTCAATCTCACGAGCTTTTCCTTGCGTATGAAGTAACAGGGCTTGGGCACGTTCGGTAGTTGTTGACTGCTTTCGGTGGACAGTCACTATAGTGGATATCGTATATTTGCGGGGTTTGAGGGAGGTTTGTGGGTGCGGGGATGTCTTGTAGTCTCTCGACGAGACTTGGCTTATATAAATTACAGTGCGACTAAGCTCGAGGGCTGACATTTTGACACGTTGTCAGGGGTCAGGGGTAGGGGGCTACACTAACAAGGGAGGGTGATTTGTTTTGGCCGCATGCTTCGTAATCCTATATTAAATAGATTAGTAGTAGGTTCGAGGTTGTAGAGTACTGTAGGTCAGCTATCCCGGAGAAGAACTATCTAAACCCAACTACCTACTACTAGCCGACGGCGAAAACGACGCTAACTACGAATTATAACTTATTAGAGTACTTACCTCCGTCCGTCTAGACGGAGATAATAACTATCCTAGCTATTTTTAGTATAACTTATAACGGGTAGTAGGGAATAGCTAGTAGGAGTCTATAAGAGTAAATCACTAGGGGTATCGTCGATAAGGAATAGTTAGAGACCGAATCTAATTAGTTAGAGTAATCTATCTTAAGCCTTACGCTTTACTAACAGACGGCTCTTAGGGTCTTAATATACTTCTATATACTCCCGACGTTCTATTACTAACTCGACTCGGAGCTTAATAATAAGGAACTTACTCTCTTAGACTTAGGATTAGGGTGTAACTATATCTTACTTAAGCTAGTATAGAAGTACCGGCTCCTACTAACGTGAACTAACGTAGTCTCCAAGGGCCTATATAAGTTAAAGGCTTTCCCTAGTAAGACCTAGGTAAAGGTCGTACTAGGACTATAGAGTATCCTATACTATTTCTTTGTTATAGAAGGCTCGGTGGGTAGATATAGGATCTTATTAGAGATACCTTTCTTTAAGGATACAAAATTTACATTCGATTTCTCTCTAGGGAAGCTCGTCTCTACAAACGTTATAATAGACTAAGTAGTTATTAAAGCTTTTGTAGTATCTAGCGAGTCTTTATAAAGAAAGAAGAATTAACTACCTAGGGTAGTAATAGATTTCTAAAGGTTAGTACGAACTATCGAAAGACCCCTAGAATAAGTTAATCTCTAAAAGGGAGAAACCCTACTCGATTATCTTAATAATAATATAGGTATAACGCTCTTTAATTTCGTTCTATAGAGATCTAATCTCCTACTTCTAGATACTTTTAAAGTCGTCTCTAAAGATACTTCTATTCTCCTTTCGACCCTACTTCGATCCTCTACCCTAAGTACCTAGCCGAGGAAGAGCTTCCGAACGTTAGTACGAAGGATTACGAAGGAGATCCGAACTATAGTTAGGAAGGACTTCCGAACTCTAATAATAAGGAAGACGGTAGCTAATAAGGTTAAGCCTATCGATAACGTTAGGTTAGATAGATTAACCCTAGAAGATAACCCTCTCTAGTACGAGAAAGCTATAGTAGTAGCCTAGACGAGAATACAATTCAGTTCGGAATAGGACTCGTTAGTTACCCCTTAGATTTACCGAACTAATCCGAGGGGCGAGACTTACCCCAGACTACCTCGAGGCCCTATTAAAGATAGTAGAAGGAGTACTATCTAACTAGGAAGCGACGATACTTACCTATATCCTCTTTAACTAAGAAGCTACATTAGTATAGGACTTCTCGGAATATAGATATATTAATCCCGAGGTAGTACCCCTATAGGTAATTAAGACTATCCCTTACTTGGCCTAGTAGACTAAGTCGATCCCTATCCTAAAACCCCTAATACCGAAAGTGATCGATCTTATCTAATAACGTAAGTAGAGAGGGATTGTAGAAGAAGGGTATAGGGGATACCGAAATAACTAGTTCCTAGTCTAGAAAAAGGATAGTAGACTAAGGCTTATCAACGACGCCTAGAAAGTAAACGTAATTACCCTATAGAACGCTTTTACGCCGCTACTATACGAAGAGTTTAGTAAAGACTTCGGGGGGTATAAGATTATCTTACTCCTCGACCTTTTCTTAGGCTACAACTAAGTTACCTTTAACGAGAAGAGCCGGGACCTTACTACTTTCCTAATACCTCTAGGGCTATTCTAGATATATACCTTACTAATAGGGGGGACTAACTTAGTAGCCTAGTTCTAAAGGGCTATAATAAGGATCTTCTATAATCTTATCCCCTATATTTACTGAGTTTATATAGACAACATTAGTATTAAAGGATTACGGTATATGTCACGGGCAGGACAGGCAAGTAGTCCAATAACAGTGATATTCGGGCTAAGCTACAGTCTGGGCTCTATTCCGTCAGGTACGGGCAGGCTCTATTGTCAAGACGTAGCTCAAGGAGCTACGAACAGGTCTCGCGGCAGCGAGGTGCAAGATCTTCACCCACAGGGGCCCACCTGTCAGGCTCCACTCCTGTGGGTTCCGGCAGGCACGGCGCAATCGCCGTGATAGTATAACTATAACGGTTAACTAGTCGGAGAGAGGCTCCGACGTTATATAGTAGAATATATCTAGAATATTAATACGGTCCTTTTTAATACGGAACTCGCCGGAGCTACTATTGTAGTAGTAAAGTCTAAATAGTACTAGCTACGAATAGTACTCTTAGGGTATCTCTATATATAAGAGGGTTATTTACCCGACTAAGATAAGGTTACTAAAGTATTAGAATAGGCGACCTATAGAGATATTAAAGATCTTAGAGCGTTCCTCGGTTTAGTTAAGTACTACCGTGTTACGAACTGACCTAAGGGCGGCCTAGCGGGCTACCGGAGGTACGCGGAGTATACCGACGTCTAATTATTAACTAACTAATTAGGGAGGGATTATACTTAGTATAGTGATCTAGTACCTATAGATCACTAACTATAAAGACGGCTTATAGTAAGCCTAGTAATCTAACTACTAAAGGATTACGGACAAAGGAGTAATCCTTAAAGGAACTAGTTAGTATATATAGTTACTTATTAGAAGTAAGGCTAGGGAACTCGGGAGTTCCCTAGTAAGTAATTCAAGTTGTATTCTACTAGATATATTAAGACCTTTACTTATATATTTATTTGTAGACCCCTTAGTTCTACCGAATTAACACGTAACCTAGTAACCTAGATACCTCTAATAAACCCTCTTAGAGAGTGTTAGATAATTCGTTATACATTACTTACTCCCTTTGTTCTATTACAGTTTAGACTAGAGGTACTATTATATCGACTCTAGGACCTAGTAAAGGTAAAGCTCTCGAAGTTACCCCTAAGCCCGCTATCGACTCTAACGATAAAGAGATAGAAATCGGTAATAACAATTTAAAGACCGAACTCGACTTAGTTAAGGCTATAATCCGCGACCTTCGTAAGGCCTTTAGTAAAACTACGAACGTAGTAGCTATCGAGACGGCCTTCGCTAAACTAGCTAAGAGTATCGAAGGGATAGGTAGAGGGACCGCTATTATAATACTAATACCCTAGCCTAAGACAGGACGAACTAAGGTAGCTAAGCTACTTCGTTTCGATAGTACTAAGAGAGAAGAGCTATAGGGATTTTTAACCTAGCTCCGAACCTACTTTAGGTTTAACGTATAGGACTTCGAGGACGATACCTCTAAGATCCTATTCTCCGTTACTTACCTAGACGGAAAAGTACTTAAGTAGTTCGAACCTACTTAGCGAGATTACTTTAAGAATACTAATAACGAGTACTAGAAGGAGACTAATAATATCTTCGATACCTTCGTTAACTTCGAAGATACTATTATTAAAGTCTTCGGAGTCTACGATAAACAATCTAAAGTAGAGAATAGACTTAACTAACTATCTTAAACTAAGTCTATAGCTATTTATACCTCCGAGCTTCGATAATAGGCGTTTAAAGTCTAGTAAGGCGAAGATACTCTAAAGTAACGTTTCTATAATGGTCTTAAAGAAGACGTTAAGAACGAGTTTATTAAGGAAGACCGAGACTAATACTTACTCGATAAGTATATAGGTCTCGTAGTTAAAATCGATAATCGATAATTCGAGTAACAATAGGAACGTACTAGGTATAGGAAGTCTACCCTAGTATACTAGTCGAACGATAAAAAGAAATAATAATATAAGAGTACTATATATAGGATGTATTAAGGCCCTATAGATATAGATATAGTTTAAAGCTAGTAGAGGTACCTTATAAAGGATAAGTCTAATATCGAGTACTATAACTATAGTAAAAAGGGATACTTTAAGTAGGATTACCGGAGCCTAAAGAAGGACTAGAAGCTAGTCCTAGGCTAAGAAGTAACTAATATCGATAAATATATCTAAGTAGTTAATATTACTACTACGAACTATATATAGGACAACCTCGAAGATATAGTTAATTATAAGTTTTACTATAACTAAGACGAAAGCGACTTATCGGAGGAAACTAATAACGTAGAAGAATATAACTACTTTTCCTAGGTACTAGAACCTAAGGAATATAAGGTAGATAACGATAGCGATATCGTACCTCCCTTCTAGGCTCTTAGAATAGCCGATATATAGAGACTTAGTTTAATCTAGGATACTAACGGATAGTAGTATACAACTAACGTAGGCGAGACCCCTGGACCTAACCTCGCTTACCTATAGAAGAGAATTATATATATCCGTAAGGACCTTATAGAAACCTTAGGTAGGGAAGACTAGTAGAAGAAGCTACTTGTAAAGATAGTCTACGAGAAGGATCAGCTCTATAGCGAGATACTATACCTAAAGATAGTATACTAAAAGGGGAATACCCCCTAGGAAGAACTATTCGAGGAAGGAGATAGAGCCTTTAACGGTCTATATAACCTAGAGTACGAATTTAACTGTACTTAGATAGAATAGACGTTTAAATGTAAACTAGCCTAGACCTAGGAGTAGTACTAGGTAAGATACTAGTATATTAGTATAGGAGAAGGGACTATCTCTATATAGTAAGAAGGATTAGGACCTATATATAAACCTATAGAAGGGGACTACAAAAGACTTTACCCCTCTAGGTACAAATATACCTACGTCCTATAGTTTTAGTATATTATATACAAATACCGATACTACTACTTTAGTAAATTCAATAACAACTACTAGCTTACTAGACTAGTCGGTAGAAACGGAAAACCCTAACCTATAACCTAGGTATATAACAATAGGGAAGAGGGATAGCTTCTATAGTATATCTACTATATCGAGTTAGGAAAGTTCCGGGTATAGTTAAAGTAAGTATAACCTACGGAATATACTAGCGGTACTAGCTATTATACCTACGTCTCTATAGACTATCTATAGTACTTAAGTAAAAAGGTCTAGAAGTTCTACGAAAACTAGGAGGAAGAAGATAGGAGTAGGACTCGGATATACAGCCTATACCGAACGTATAGGATATAGGGGACGGATACTATATAGGAAGATACTAACTAGAAATAGCTTACTAAGTTCTCTACAGAGGAAAGTACCTATATTACCGAGGCGTTAGGAAACGACTCCGGACCTTCCAAGAGGCCCGAAGGAAACTAAACTAACCTTAGAAGTAGTAGATCTACTAGTATAGGAAGAACTAGGGCTAAAAGATCTTTTATAACCTCCTGGTAAGTAAACAAGAAGTAGCTACCGTTTAAAGTACTAGACTAGACGATAGGATCTAAGTTACAGTACGTTAGAAAGAATTCTAGGTAGTTACATTAGTAGATAGAGGATCGTAGATCGACCTTATCTCTCCTATATTCGTTAACTAGCTTTAAATCCCTTAGAGGATTAAGTAGGAGTCTCTAATCGTACGAGGACCCTTCCTAATATAATAGATCCGTTAAAAGACTAAACTACTTGATATTACTATAGAAGGAAAGACTATAAAGGTAATTTTTAATATTATAGATATAGGGCCTAAACGGGATATAATTTTAGGAGGCCTATAGTATAGAGAATATAACCCTAATATCGACTAGAAGGGAGGTAGCTACCTTCGACCTTGTAAGAGGAAGAACCCGGCTAGTTAGATAGAAAGTATATAGAAGGAGCTACAACGGGGTAGCGCGCTAAAGAAAGCGTCCCCTAAGGGTACCCCGCGCGGGTAAGAAGGACGTTAAGTATCCTTCCTTAACCTAGAGCTAGGAGGGGAAAAGGATTCCCCTAGCTTAACGAACGGTATACGATATACTAAAGAGATATAGCTATAAAAGTAAGTCGCTATAATCTCTATCGACGAACAAGGATATCTCGAACTCTAGGAATAGGTTACTAGATTCGAGGCTACTATAGTTACAGTAGGATACAATAAGTTCTTGTACTAGAAAGGTATATAGTAATATAGGGACGATCCCGGACGACTATAAGGGATACCCTATATTCGAAGTAACGTATATAATAGGGCTACTAAAATATAGACCCTAGGACTATACTATCGAACTTAAGGATAGTGTCTAACTAAAGTTCTTTAAGGTATATTATACTAACGAAAGATAGGATACTAAGTTAAGGAGATATCTTAAAAGTAACTTTAAAATAGGATATATTAGACCTTCTAAGTTATTAGTAGGCTACCTAGTCCTCTTTGTACTAAAGAAGGATAGGAAGCTCCGGATATATATAGACTACCGATAGCTAAATAAGTAGACTATAAAGAACTAGTACCCTTTACCTGTAATCTCGAAGCTTCGAGACTAGTTAAGTAAAGTATAATACTTTATATGTCTTAATCTTCTAATAACGTATACTTACATTTGTATTAAGGAGGGGAACGAATAGAAAACTATATTTCGTATACCTTATAGGTACTACAAGTACCTTATTATACCCTTCGGTTTAATAAACGTACTTACAACCTTCTAGTTAGTTATTAATTATACGATCCGACCGTTCCTTAATAGATTTATAGTCTATTATCTAGATAATATTCTTATCTTCTCTAATATACTCGAAGAATATAAATGATACGTAAAAGTAGTTTTAAACGTACTCTATAAGTAGAAGCTCTTAGTTAATATAAATAAAAGCGAATTCTACATTTAGAAAACGATATTCCTAGGCTTCGAGATTATACTAGGATAAATCCGTATAGAACTAGTAAAGATTAAGGTAATTAGGAATTAGCTTTAACCTACGAATATAACGGAGGTCCGAGGATTTATCGGATTCGCTAACTTCTATCGAATATTTATTAGGAACTTTAGTAACATCGCGAGACCCCTATATAACCTAATAAAAAAGGACGTTACTTTTGTATAGGAAGAAAAATACGAAGCGGTATTCCGGAGGATCTATAATAAGATTCTTATAGACCCGGTACTTATATTACTAGACTTAAAGAAACCCTTTAAAGTAGAAACTAATGTATCGAATTATATAATCGGAGGATAATTAGGGTAACGCGACCCCGAGGGTAAACTTTACCCCGTAGCCTTCTTCTCGAAGAAGCTCGAAGGACTATAATGTAACTACCCGATTTATAATAAGGAGTTACTTACTATTATTAAGGTATTTTAAGAATAGAGACTATATCTTAGTAGTACTACCTACGAAGTTCAAGTCTATACGGACTATAAGAATTTATAGTACTTTACTACTACTAAGGAGCTAAACGGACGGTAAACCTAGTAATATAAATTCCTTTCGGAGTTTAACTTTAGGATTAACTATATTAAGGGCTCTAAGAACGTTCGAACCGATACTTTAAATAGATAAAGTAATTATATAAGTGTATATTAGGAAGACTCGCTACTATTACTTTAGGAATAGTAGGATAGATCGCTTTCGTATCCCCTCTACCCCTTCGAAGAATACTTTGTAGTCTTTACTAAAGAACGCTTAGATAACGAATACTAGGTAGTATTCGAAGGAGAGGAAACTCTAGGAGAACTTCCTAAAGGAGTTTATCTAAAGGGATAGTAACTATAGTACAATAAAAAAGCCTACGTCGTACTCTATTAAAGAGTATAATTTATTAAGGACGTCTATAAGTTAAGACTTAGTAGGTATATAGGAGTCGCTAAGATAGTTATAAAGGTCTAATAGAATTATAACTTCCTAGACCTTAGGAAAGAGGTAAAGATAGTTGTTAGTAAGTACAACGTATACCTTCGATTAAAGGTTATATACTATAAACTATATAGTCTCTTATAACTATTACCGGTTGTAGAAGAACTATAGAGCTTAGTAACGATAGATTTTATTACTAAACTCCCCGAATCGATAGATCTCGCTACGGGAACGAAGTATAATAGTATCCTTACAATAGTAGATAGACTTACTAAGTAAAGCTACTTCTTCCTATATAAGGAGACCTAGTCGGCGGAATAACTTATAGATATAATCTTTAGAAACGTTACCTTAGTCTATATATAGCCGAAAGAATAGCTTATTAATCGAGATACTAAATTCGTATTAAAGTTCTACTAGGTACTAATAACGTACTTAGGTACTAAGAGTAAACTTTCTATAGTATACTACCTTTAGATAGACGGATAAACTAAACGACTAAACTAAATTATCGAATAGTATCTCCGGGTCTATATTAACTTTTAATAGGATAACTAGGTTAGTTTACTACTAGTAGTACAACTTATATATAATACTATAGAAATAGAGACTACGAAAGTTATACTATTCTTTACGAATTTTAGGTTCGAAGTAGACTTATACTAAGGACCGGACATCGCCGTCCCTAGGGTAATAGTTAAAGTAGACTATATAAGTACACTATATACTATACTTAAAGAGAAGCTCGAGTTCGTCTGCTAGAGGATAAAGAAATACTACGATAAAACTCGGCTCGAGGGTCCTTACCTAGTAAGGAGGGATAAGGTCTACCTTATTTCGCGGAATCTCTATATAAAACGACTAAGTAGGAAGTTAGACTTTAAAAAACTTAGCCCGTTTAAGATCGATAAGTATATTTCGACAAGTAATTACTAACTTATACTCCTAGTATTAATAAGATTAAGAATATATATCTTTTATATCTTACTTCTAGAGCTAGCGCTAAAGAACGTACAGCTTATAACGGAAGTAGAAGTAAACGACGAGGAAGAAGAATAGGATATCGAAGAAGTCTTAGACTTACGTATTATAGATAGATAGTTATAGTACTTAGTTAAATAGCTTAACTTTAGGCTAGAAGATAACTTGTAGTAACTAGCTATAAACCTCTACTATCCTAAGAAACTATAGGAATTTTACTAACGAAACCCGGATCGTTTAGTAAAGATAACTCTAGGATCGTCGAAAAAACGGTATTCTAGTCGAGTATACTAAAGGTACTATTAGCCTATATATCGATAATAGTAGCCGACTCTTACCGTTCGGCCTCCTCTACTTCGTCTAGAGAAGTAAGGCTGTAACGGACTATATCGCTACCCTTAGTAAGGAGAAGTCGCTTTTAGCGACAAATATAGTCTAACTACGATAAGGACTTATCTATCCGCTTCTATACCTCAAGTAGAGCGGTATACTCGGTATGGAATACCTCTTCTACGTCCTATTCTTTATAGTCTAGACGTTTCGACTCGGATACGATATACGAAACTAGAGCTAGTTAGTAAAACGTATAGATACCCGAGTAGAAGGAAGGTATATAAGAAGAGACCGGAACCCCGGAACTATTATACGAACGACCGTAGCGGATATACTCCCCGTAACGGGAAGACCGCTCGATTATCTTATATCGTAACCCCTTCGAATAATAAAAGGAGTAAGGTATAACGTCGAAACCTAGTCCGTTAATAGCGGAAACAAGAGTAGAGCGTTATAGGGATTTAGAGGATTTCTTTTCAATATAACCTATTATTTTATTAACATTTCGGTAGTACGAAGGGAAGGAGAAGTGTAGTACTTACAAGTATAGGCTATTAGTAGTATTTAAAATAAGACTTAGATATTTCGGGACGAAAAGACCTAGAGGAGGGGTATCGTATTACGAACTAACCTAAAGGCGGCCTAGTAGGCTACTAGAGGTACGTAGAGTATACCGACGTCCAATTATTAACTAACTAATTAGGGAGGGATTACGTTTAGTATAGTAATCTAGTACCTATAGATTACGAACTATAAGGACAGCTTATAGTAAGCCTAGTAATCTAACTACTAAAGGATTACGGATAAAGGAGTGATCCTTAAAGGAACTAGTTAGTATATATAGTTACTTATTAGGAGTAAGGCTAGGGGACTCGGGAGTTCCTTAGTAAGTAATTCAAGTTGTATTCTACTAGATATATTAAGACCTTTACTTATATATTTGTTTACAGACCCCTTGGCTCTACCGAATTAATACGTAACCTAGTAACCTAGATACCTCTAGTGAACCCTCTTAGAGAGCGTTAGACGATTCGTTACAAGATGTAGGTACTACTACTAGACCTCTACCTTAATAAGAGGCTAGCCGACTTCGAGACTAGACTATAATAGCCGGTTCTAGATTCGGGGGCTAGCCTAAGGGCTACGAAAATAACCGTAGGGCAAATAATTACGGAAGCTTGTAATAGGGTCTACTAGAGGTTTAGGAAGGGGAAGAGAGGCCCCGGCCGGAAGCTAAGGCCCTACCTATAGGGCCCGACGGCTACGGAGCAGGCTACTATAGTAGTAGCCTAGTAGGCCGACTAGAGGTAGGAAGGGGAGGAAAATAAGGACCGGAAACTAGCTACCGACGAAGTAGTAGAACTAGCCTAGTAGGCTAAGTAGGAAGAACAACGATAGAGCCGGCTAGTAACGAGGCCGGCCGACGGAGACCCCCTAGCCGACCTCTTTACTAACAAGGCCCTTAGGAGGTACGAGGGCCTAACGAAGGTCTAGAGCTCCCTACTAGCTTAGGCCCGTACAGGGGATATTAGCCTCCGGGACTACCTATTCAAACGGAAGGTTCCGGGGGTCCTTACACCCTACTACGAATGTAGGGAGGGAAGGGAGACGGTAGAGTACCTAGTAGTTTAGTGTACTAGCCTACTGTAGTAGAAGACCTAGGAAGATAACGAAATCCGGTTATAGCAGGACCTATACCTTGTTCTACGGGGGGTTAGGGGCCCGAAACGCTAGGCTAGTAAGGAGGGTCCTAGACTAGCTAATAGACTCTAGCCGGCTACTAGAGTATAGCCTAGCAAGGAGGCTAGAGCTAGAAACAGGGGACGAAGATAGCTAGAGGGTAACGGAGGCTATAGATAAGCCTTCTTTTTCTTATAGTACGAAGGATTTAGGATGTTAGTTACGGAAGTGTCGATAGGGGTTTTTATCCAGCCTATACAGTATAGTTTCCTTTATATCTAGTTGTAGAAGGACCGGCGTACCCGAGGGTATAGCGGTGTAGGAACAATAATAATAATAATATTAAGGATATTTACGAATTAAGACTCGGTAGATATATAGGAGTTACTAAGATAGTCGCGAAGGTCCGATAGAATTATAACTTCCTAGGCCTTAGGAAAGAGGTAGAAATAGTTGTAAGTAAGTACGATATCTACTTACAATTAAAGACTATATACTATAAACTATATAGACTCTTATAACTATTACTGGTTGTAGAGGAACTATAGAGCTTAGTAATAATAGATTTTATTACTAAACTCTCCGAATCGATAAATCTCGCTATAGGAATAAAGTACGATAGTATCCTTATAGTAGTAGATAGATTTACTAAGTAGAGCTACTTCTTCCTATATAAGGAGACCTAGTCGGCGGAATAACTTATAGATATAATCTTTAGAAACGTTACCTCGGTCTATATATAGCCGAAGGAATAGATTACTAATCGAGATACTAAGTTTATATTAAAGTTCTAGTAGATACTAATAATATACTTAGGTACTAAGAGTAAGCTTTCTATAGTATACTACCTTTAGATATATAGATAGACTAAATAACTAAACTAAGTTATTATCACGGCTGTGATGGAGATCGCTAACAGTAGCCTTCTTATTGATGTGGTTGCA
>MU857264.1:0-13537 GCA_033296705.1 Chaetomidium leptoderma | reverse complement strand
GTAGCGTAGCGAAGGGCCGCACGACTGACGAGCGAAGCGACGCCAGCAATTTTATTATATTACCTCTCGAGTATATCTATAAAGATAGTAAGTATAGCGATAATTAATTCGGTCTTCCTATCTCGTAAGTAGTAATCCTACGAGTAGCCTGTTATACGGTATATAAAAAGTATAAACGAGGAATACCCTTTTTTATCTTACTCGAAATCGTAGAAATCTACTATAATCTTCTCTCCTAGGCTAAAGCTTGTAAGATCTCGCTCCTTACACTTTATTTAGTACTTAAGTTTAGCTTTAGTATAGGAGTTGTACTATATAGTTGTAATTCCTTTAATTCGAACGTTTTATGTACTATTAACGAGGTACTTAAGCACTCCTAGGCTAGGATAACCTATTCGAAAGTACTATCTTGGTACTTCTTAGTAATCTACGCGCTTATCAGTCTATAAATTAACCTCGTTAAATTGTTAGCTACGTATGTAAAGAGCGGTACGATCTTTATTAGTAGGTATATATTCGAGGATATACTAATTATATTTATCTATAAGGTTAAGGAACGTTCCGTCAGCTTTCCTAAGCTTAGTTTACTTAGGGTAAGTATTCTACTAGATACTCTACTTATATAGTTGTCTTACGGAGACAAGGTTCGTTACTATATTAGGTACGAACGTTACTTTAGTTAGGCGAATATATATAAGAGGAGTATTGTTAGGCGTATCGAGTATGATTACTATATTGCTATAACTGCGAATAGGTAGGTAGCTATCGCCTACCTAAAGGAAGTTATTAGGAGCCGCTACCCTAAGGTTAAGGAAGTAGCTTATTTCGTTAAATATATAAATACTTACTCCCGAGTCTAGGATCGACGAGTTACATAGTAGGTATACCGTATCTACGAACGCCGATTTAATAGTTAGGAAAACCGTACTAACTATCGCTATAAGCCCTACTAGTCAATATTTATCTTCGAAACCGACTTTCTTCTTTAAGATACCTTTAGCTAAGGTAGAATCGCACTTTAAACACTTCCTAAACTACTTGACTCTCTTCTATAGTTCCTTACTCGCTACAATGTTCTTCCTTACCTGTTACTTAGCTATCACGGGGCGAAGGCTAGATACTCAAGGTCTGGCTGATGATCTCTGTTGTGCCGTGAAGAGGCAAGAAGCTATCATGGCCAGAGCTGGCGCTAATCTATGGATCGTTGGTGCCTAAGGCAGCCAATCTGAGTACGTGAGGGTTGGCCCCGTGACATTAGCTCTAGTATTAATATAGCGATTTAAGGGTATAAGTTCTAGGAAGACTACCTAATAGATTTCTAAGCGATAGAAGCCCTTGTAAGCTTCGTAGCCCGAGCTCTTACTACTAGTAAATCGTTGTTTTCGGTCGAATTAGTCATTTCTACGTATATTACAGCTATAGCTACGGTCGTAACTATAGGAGGGATCTCCCCTACCGCGCTCGCGGTCCTCCCTACTATACGTACAGTCCTCTCTTCCGCAGCTACAGCTACAATCGTAGCTATATTCGTAGCTATAGTCGTAGCAATTGCGTTCTTTATAGCCACAGTCCTATTTACCTATTTCTAGGCTCGGCTATAGGTAGTTGTTAGTTTTATTAGTATCCTTAGTAAACGCCGGGAACGTATCTCTTATAACGGTATAAGGTACGTCTTCGTTATCGTTTTCGCGAATATACTTAGCGAATGCTATATATACGGTACTAAGCTCTATCGTATTACTATTAATCTCTATAGTATAGCTAGAGTAGTAACCGGAATACTACGTAGTATAGCTAAATAGTTTAACTACTTTAATAAGATCCTTCTACTAAGTTACTAAGTCTTTAGTACTAGGTACCTTAGCTAGCTAGGCTTTACCGAGCTTATACTACTATTTATCGAACTATACTTCTATACCTTCCTTAGGACGGCGCCCGAGTAGGACTTTAAAACGTTCGTAACTCTCCTTTATATACTCGCGTACCTCGAAGTCGGTAATACCTACTCGCTACTTAATAGCCGTATACTATTCGTAGATCTCTTTATTGGTCGAGCAATTAGTATTGTAGACGTAGGTCGCCGTAGTTTTCCTAATCTAGAGCTAGAGCTTGGCTAGGTTCGTCTACTTAGTCTTCTACCAGCCGTACTAGTCTTTATAGTCCGTAAAGTCTAATAACTAATACTAGCGGCCGAAGATAGTTATCTCCCTAGTAGAGTTAGACTTATTTTCGTAGTCGACTTCCTTAAACGGTACTCGGGAGAGATCCGTAGAGATACTAGGAGTTACTAGGGTTATTAAGTCGAGGCTTCCCGAACGTAGGTTTAAGGCTAGCCCGCTCGGTACGGGAAAGCGAAACAGCTGTTTTTCGTAGTCTTAGAACCTCGGTCGGTCGGGCTCCTTAGTATATTTAGCGAAGCGCTCTAAAGTAGGATCAATAAATACCTAGACCTTCTTACACTTAGCTTCGTCGATAAAGTACTTTTACTAGCTCTTCTATTACTTAGAGTTCGTTAAGATAATATCTCCTATAGTAGTACCAGTAGTCATTATAATTGTTGTAGTACTCGGTACGCTTGTAATATATATTTAAAATAATAGTTTAATATTAGTTTCCGTAGTTTGGAGGTTAAAAGATCTTACAAGTCCTGTAAGCTAGCTTACTGAGCTTATAACTATTGGAAAACCAATAGCTAAGATACAAAGATAAGGTAGTACAAAAAGTAGGGAAATAAGCCGAATAAGCGCCTAGAGTAGTAATATCGTTAAACAGAGTATAGTATAGTAGCAATAGTAGTAGTGATAGTCAAAAGTAGTCAATCTCTGTTGTATATATAGGAGAGCGCTCTATAATATTCTCGCGTACCCTTAAATCTCTACACCTGAGCCCCTGAATCATATAGGGCCTTCGGACCCCCATTAGGCCGCTCGGGCACTTCTCGGAGATATACGCGGACCCACTAAAATCTTCCAACACATCATGATGCGCCCTTACTTACGAAAGTAGCCTCGACTATCTCCTCTTCTAAAGCGGATCCCCTTGAAGATTGCGGCTTGGAAATGCTACGCTAAGAGCAACGAAGGAAGGGCAAGGATCATAAGAAGTTTCAGCAGTTCTATAGGAACCGGATTGTCCACGACCGTCTCAACAAAGTTCAACAAGTGCCCCTTGGTCCGTAACGAGCTTGCCGATCGGACGGAAATGGATCGCGGAGTGGGATGAGCGTATAAAACGTCACCAGATGAGGAGACGAAAATTGTTTATTTTTCAGACCAGGAAGTCTTTGAGACTTTCCAGTGCCTCCCTATAGTTTCGCACTTTGTCCTTAACACCCAGCTCCTCGAAGGTGATAACCCTGTCAGGGAATAATTCTTCCCACCTAGGATAGGCTTCGCTCCAGCGCAGCTGCGATGCTATCTCCAAACCAGCAACCCCCCAAAGTTTCGTCACGGTGTCATCTGACAGCTCAACGTACACTCCACGCTTGCCTGTAACACTCTCCCAGACTTCGATCGCGTCTGACATTTTGAGATAATCCGTGATGATGACTGCAATCTTGCCGTAGGACTTGGGTCCCGCTTCGAGTATGCCCTCCACAACAACTTCTACATTGTGCTGCACGTCTCCAGCGATAGGAAGCACGGCATCTCGTCTGCTCGGCTGCGCCCACATATACGCGTCGGACCCAGGCTGAAAGAGTCACGGCCAGCGTTAGCTCTTGTACCTCGCCCCGATTTTCGATGCTGCCGGCAGATGCCGGGGCTAGGGATATACTTACCACAGGGATTAGCTTCATCATCGGATTGTGCGCCATGTTCGTTGGATACCATCCTGGCCAGACCATTGTAGTCTTGGCTGCAAGATCCGGCAAGTTCGTCTCGATCCACTGATAGGCGGCGTGTTTGTAATCGAAATGCGGAACCTTGAGTTTACCGCCAGACACAACGTCGGCTGGAGGGAGCGAACTCATGACGTAGTGCTTCAGGGTGGGGGTCTTCGCCGCTGCCTTTGCGATGTTATCTGCTGTCTTCTCTCCTCGTCGCCGGCAACTTCTCGGCTGGCGTTGAGGACCACTTCCCTAGGACCAACCGTTAGCAACAGTCTATCAAAGGACACAAAATCTATTCTTACCAATTGTAGTTGGTAAGTGCAAAGACAGCTGAAGCTCCCTGTTTGCGATGATTGAGTCAGCTCCTGCGAAACGGCGGCTACATTGGAGGTGTGCTCACCTCAAAAGCCTTGACAAGCGACGCCTCATCATCGGCGTCTGCTGAGACAACCTGGACACCCTACAAAGCATGCAGTCAGCATTGTGCAGCCCCCGAATGGGTTCTCGGCGCTCCGTGTCCCAAGTCGCACCTCATTGACGAGTCTCTTGGCGGACGCGCTGTTCGGGTTTCTGGTGATCGCTCGGACTTCCCAGTTTGGGTTCCGCTTCAGGGCGGCACACACGGAGCCGCCCTGCGAGCCGGTGGCACCAAGAACGCATACAACCGACATGGCTTTGTAATTGGTGGGGCAAGCCAAGTACAGTTTGTAAGCCGGGCTGTGTCTTCGTAATGTGTGGGGAGAGCCGGCATTCATCAATGCTTATCCGTACTCGAATCTTGACCTCACTTAGCCAATCAATCTGTGGGTATCTGTGGGGCGCCGAGGCGCTAGTGACTGGGGTATGGTCGGGTGGTCGGGCCCCGGGGTCATCGGACCCCGACTGACAAGTGGATTACATACCATGACCATTGTTGACAGACTGTATGTATGTACATGGGTAGGCCGCTGGGTATCGATTACCTATCACACCAGGCAGGTCACCGTGAGGTCGTCGTGCACGCGTAGTGTTGCCCAGCCACGTGTGGGTGCAACCTAGGGCCACATACCCCTGATTTTAGGGGTCTCAGAGACCCCCCGGGCCCCCGACACCTGGAGTTCTTCCTCTTTGACTTACACAACATGCATTAATGCCAACATGTTAAACCACTATATTGAACCTCAACTGTGACCACCACAACCAGATCAGGTGCCTGTAGCTGTTGCATTTAACACCAGGCGCCAATCTAGCTTGTCTTTCGAGTTCCCCAAACAGATAAATTTAGACTCCTTGTCATCCCATCAGGACGAGGCCAGCTTACGTTGCAAAACCCGGTGGCCATCACACCGATCTATCTCAGCGAATCTTGTCCTCTGGCGAGCTTCGAGAATTACACCAGAACACGACACATCGCTTTGTGCGACTGGTCGATCGCCATTTACCTCGACTTTGCGCAACTCCCTGAGGCTCTGGCGGCGGGGGCGGCAGGGGCAGCGATGGAAGACATTGAAGGAAAGCGAGAGGGCGGGTTAGCCGGGAATTTTGTGCTCTTGTACGCACAGACGAATCCCGAGACCTTCCATTACGCGCTTCTTGCCTTCTTCAAGGGGGCGGTGGACGAATGGGTACAAGGCTTCCAAGTGGGCGAGAGGACCTGCACCAAGCCACCGCCTGGCACCAAGCGGCAGTATTCGTAGTTCGGGCCAGTGTACCCAACCTTGTGGCTACGTCGCAGGACCCTGGCTCACCTGGCCCGTTTAGGGCGGCCGGAGGGCGCCATTCCCGGCGGATTAAGACAGTACCTATGTTCTGCATGGCAGGAAAAAGACTGGGCGTAAGGTTACGAGCCTACGAGGAAACCCGAACAAGCTTCGTATTTCGTGGTGTTTATTTGGTGGTAACGCTAACACCATCTTCGAGTTGCTGTGGTTGCTCAAACCCGCACCACACAGCCTCCCTCTTCTGTAAGAAGGCATCCATGCCCTCCTCGGCATCCTCACTCTTTGCGTGCAGCGCCATGACTCTCCCCGCCCACTCGGCCGCATCCTGATATCCATCCCCACCGCTGCCCTCGACCTCGATCCCACCCGGCCCGGCATAATCCCGCCCTGTCAAACCGGCCTGCGTCCAAAAGGCCCACTTCCCCATGGCACTCTGCTGCGGCGACATGCCCACCAACCTCCCCACCGTCCGCGCCACCTCCCGATCCAACGCCCGAACCCGGCTCTCGGGATCCTCCCCGTCGCCGCCGTGCACCAGACGGACCACATCCCCCAGCTCCGCGGCCGCCACATCCTCGGCGGTCGCCAGCATCCAAAACGCCCTTCCATTCCCCAACCGCCGACTCACCACCGTCGCGGGGCTCGAACAGGGAAGACCCAACCCAGCCCCGGGCAGCCTAAACCTCGCGCCGCCCCGGGCATGCGCGATCGGGAGATCGGCCGTCAGCGCGAGCTGGCAGCCCGCGGCAACGGCGTCGCCGGCCACGCGCGCCACCACCAGCGCCGGGCTGCGCCGCACCAGCGACATGACCTCGGCGCAGAGCCGGAACGTCTCGGCCACGTCGGCCGCCGGCAGCGCGCGCAGCTCGCGCAGGTCGTGGCCGGAGCTGAAGACGGGGCCGTGCGAGGCCAGGACTAGCACCGAGGGGAGGCCTGCGCGCTCGCGGGCGAAGGCGCGGGCGGAGACGAGCCAGGCGTGGTCGTCGTCGGGTTTGTTGTTGTTGTTGTTGTTGTTGTTAGTATAATTGGTGTGGGACTGTTCTAGTTTGGAGAGAAAGGAGGGCTTGAAGGGTGGTAGGAAGAGGGTGCGGCCGGTGGTAGGGGACGTGTTCGCTTTGATGAGCTGATCCCGGAGGGAGCGGAGCTCGGCGAGGGAGAGAGCGTTTCGCCGCTGCGGGGTGTTGAGTGTGATGTAGGCGGCGCGCCTCGGTAGTGCTGGTAAGGACATTGTGGTAGGATCAGTTGGTTGGCTTGCCAGTTGTTACGGTGAGCTACGAGGTGAGACCTGTTTGTGATGATTGTGGGTTGGTGGGTATACCGATCGATGTGATGCGTGATGCGTGATGCGTGATGCGGTTGTTGAGGGGTTGCTTAGGACCTAACCCTAACCCTATTCATTCATCTTCGATGGTAGGACCGTAACAGTCGAGCGGCTTCTTTGTTTTGTCTCATCAATGTCTATAAGTTTGTCTAAGTAACTGTGATGGTTGATAGGTATCACTTTTGCCATGTCTATTGTGAAAGCGCCTCCGGCCGGCACAACAGCACAACCGAAAAGCTCTTCCCCCGGCCAGGTCCAAGATGCCCAAGATTCCCTACGAGAAGGAATGGATGGGGAAAGGGACGGATAAAGAAAAGAGGAAAGAGACGGATAAAGAAAAGAGAAAAGAGACGGATAGATAAAAAGAGGAAAGAGACGGATAAAGAAAAGAGAAAAGAGACGGATAGATAAAAAGAGAAAAGAGACGGATAAAGAAAAGAGAAAAGAGGCGGATACATAAAAAGAGAAAAGAGACGGATAAAGAAAAGAGAAAAGAGACGGATAGATAGAGAAAAGAGACAGATAGAGAGAAAGAAGGACACTGAAGAAAATAAGAAATGATATGAGTTCTAATCCGGTGCCGAATAATGCCTTCTTACGCTAGCAGAAGCAACCAAAACTAACTGAATTGCCACCCGCCCTGATAACGTCTCCGAACAAAGTAAAACGCCACCCCAAAAGCCCAAAGTCCAAACAAAATACACGCCGGCGCGGGCGCAAATGCCGCTCCCCGAACAACAACGAATCCGCTAACCAGCGCGAAGATGACGGGGATCAAGACGAAAGGCTTGTAGGGCCTCTCAAGGTGAGGCTCGCGGTATCGCAGGATAATGGCACCGACAACCGTCAAAAAGAAGAAGGTGTACTCTCCGAGACCGTTGAAGGTCAGGAGCGCGCGGAAGTTTCCGAGCAGAATGTACATCGCAGAAAGGATGGTGGATAGGATGATGGCGTTGATGGGGGCGTCCGACTCGGCCGCCTTTTGTTGGTCGTCTTGCAAGCTTGCTTGCGAGCTTGCTTGTCCAGTGCCAACTTTGCCTACGACGCTGAGGATGCGAGGAAGCCAGTTTTGGTTCGCGGCGGCAACAGCCATGCGGCCGGCGACGAAGGAGTTTCCGAGAAGAGAACCCGCGACGACGAGGCAGATGAAGATGGCGGCCACAATGCCGAACGCCGGGCCGAGAAGGCGGGTAATGGCCGTCTGTGTGCCGTCGTTAGTACGGGATGGATTATTAGAAACAGGGGGTTTCGTTCTGACTCACCACAGCCACACTGTCCGTCGTCGAGACTACATCCCATGGCAATAGGATGTAATAGGCCGCATTTGCTGCGAGGAAACACATGATGATGCTAGGAATCGAGGTGTTGATGGCAAGAGGCAACTGGCGGGCTGGTGATGACAGCTCGGCCGAGATGTAGATGGCCTGAACGATAATGGTCAGCTTTGCCCCAGCCATCTAGAAATGCTCTTTGTCTTACCTTATCCCACCCCGAATACGCCCACAGAGCCGCATACAGGGCAGCCGAAAGGTGGCCAAACATTTCCCACTGGCCCACGCCATCCCAATGCGTGACACTGCCGTCAGGGTTGACGCTGTCGCGGTACCCGAACCATGCCTTCTTGTTCCAGTCGCCGCCACCGACCACCCGATTCGGATCTGCGAGCTGAAGAGTGGCCACGATCACCCCGGCGAGGACGATGGCTGCAATGGTGACAAACTTGGTAGCGACAAAGAAGTTGTTGAGTCGTGTGCTCGCCTTGGTGCTGATGGAGTTGGCCACGCCGATGCAGGCTAGAACGGCAATCGAGAGCAACTTGTGTTCGATCCGGTCTCCCTCACCCGTGACTCCGGCAGCGGAATATATGCTCTCGATGAAGACGATGCTCAGTATGGCGAGAGTAGCAGGCATGACAGCAACCACCCAGGTCCAGGCTGCCAGAAAACCAAAAACGTCTCCGAAGACGTACTTGAGATAGGGCTGCACTCCTCCTGCGAAACGTCGTTAACAACTCTGTCCCACCATCGTTGAACACACCCCTCACAGGCCAACCAACAAACCTTCACCCGGAATCGCCGTCCCTAGCTCAGCCATAGTACTTGCGCCCGTCCACGCCAACACCCCGCCCACCAACCAAACCAGCAGCGCGGCACCCGGCGACGGCACATTGGTGTCGATAGACCCGGGCGAGGTAAACACGCCACTGCCGATGACGATGCTGATCACAATGGCAAACGCCTCGACCGCGCCGAGGTTGCGCGTGAATGTCCCGACCCCGCTACCGCCACCAATGACCCTCTCCTCAATGTCGGCGTCCCCGGCAGCAGCACCAACAACGGCAGCGCTGCCGGTCCCGTTCGAACGGGCTAGTTCTCCGCTAGCGGTCGTCCCCGCCAGAAGCGGCCGCCGCTCGGCAGAAGCAGCCCCTCCGTCGCCGCCGCCGCCCGAATCAGACATGGCGAAGCGCGATGTCGGATTGATAGCGACCGTCGTGGTCCTCCAACGTTTGGATCTATTCTTTCCAGGCGTACCACCTTCAGGCAGGCGAGGGCTTGGTGGTGGAGTGATAAAGAGGGAAAAGGACACGAGTGGTGATGATTCGGGTGAATCGGGCGGGCTTGGCGGCGGGAGGATGGTAGTGAAGGGTCCGACCGTGGTATCCCGCAGTACGCCATTCTTCGGGTGGTGTCGGGGTCCGCAACTGCAAGGACCGTATTGGCTGCCCAGGCCGGTGCGGATGGGTGGCGAAAGTGAGCTGGCCGGTCTTCTGCTGTTCGGCTGCGGCATGTTGATAGCCGATTTAGACAGAAGTTTTGACCGTGATTGGTTGGGTTTGTTTGTAAAGTTGCGATGGGGAGAACAACTCCAATTCATTGAAGTTGGTGGTCGTGTGGCTTGATGGAGACGATAACTTCTGTCATGCAGTCCTATTGAGATCGAGAACTTGACGACTCAAGGTTTTGTGAATCTAGCCGGGCGAAATCAACATTGCATCGAGGTTGGTGGGAATGTCAAGTTGAAAGTTGGAGGAGGCTGGCGCAGCGAGTTCACTCGACGTCACAGTGCTTGAATCATATCTGGAGATAACAAATGTGTATGTTGAGATTGAGCAGGCTGGCTGTTCAATGCACATCAGTTCGCTGAGTAACAAAACTCTCCCCTGAGATTACTTAATTAGCTTATCAGGTAATTGACACGAGCAAACTATGGACGATAAGGGACACGGTGCTCTAAACTCTCGAATTTGTTCCTGGAGGATGAAGAAGGGCCTATCAACTTTTACAGCACCGTGATGCGCAGCAACGGAGTCCGTGTCAAGGAGCTACGTACTACTCGTCACCTACGAAGATAGGGAATCAAGGTAGGACATTATAAGCAGAAGAGAAAAGCGGAGCGGAAATTGTTCTAGTTAGAATGCTGCTGAAAGATTCTCAAACAAGCGTGAAATTCAAGTGCAAAAAGGACGTGACAATTACCGAATTACCTTACATTGGACATCACAATGCAAGTCACTGGAGCTCAATAAGGGATGTTATTTTAAGTTGTGCCTCCACCTGGATAGTTGAACTTGTATCAAATAAACGGGCGAAGCAATGGCCAATATATTGAAGTTTGCCTTCATTGTTGCAGTGTTCTTTCTTGCCTGTGCTAACGGTCTGATTTATTTGAGGTAATTAACATTAAGCATAAACTCGATAAACGGGATATAATACAGTAAAATTCCAGCGCTCAGTGAGGAGGGCGGAGACGTGGGCGGAAAGAGACCTCCTTGCTCCCCGCAACGATGAGGTCGCCCTTTGCAGCACCGGCGCGGTACCCCGCAATGTCTCGTGCTAACTGAGGTACTACTATTCGTAGACGATGGCTCGAGATGCTGGGGCAGCAGTAGGACGAGAGGAAAGGAAACCAAAAGTATGAGGAAACATCTGTGCCAGGTATACGAAGGCGTCCCTCTGCAAAAGCTACCTACCTTAGACATTAGCAACTTAAACCTTCATCGCCCACTAGCTAGGCTTTGGAATTAGTACGGTACTAATTAGTAGTACTAATAGTATTTACTTTAGTACTAGTACTAGACTAAGAAAATACTAGAGTACTAGAGTAAAAAAAAGGTAATAAAAGTATAAGTTAGTAGTATTATAATTTTATTTAGATTTTACTCTATAACTAGTTAACGTAATGTTAGTTAACATTTATAGTAAATTTCATGCCAGCATCTCCCCTTCGTTTAATAAACACCGGGCCCAACCAATGCCGACAAGACCCAAACTCCGTTTTCATGCGCGTGTCTGTCTATGACTCTATGTGTATGTGCGTTGATCATGCAGGCCCTCGGGCCTCGGGTGGAGATAACAAAAAAGAAGCAACCGAAACGCCCTCATCTGGTATCATGTTTGTCCAAGTTCCCCTCCATGTGCTTCCTGC
The DNA here is from genome assembly GCA_033296705.1 of Chaetomidium leptoderma. NCBI lineage: Eukaryota > Fungi > Ascomycota > Sordariomycetes > Sordariales > Chaetomiaceae > Chaetomidium > Chaetomidium leptoderma. The sequence continues at coordinate 2,262 of MU857264.1, read as the reverse complement.
CCGCCAGGCCAGATGGGGGATGAAGTGTCTCCGGTCCTGCGGGTGATGCCGAAATAAAAAGGGAAAGTCGATTCATCCCCGGCCTTCACTTCCTCTGCTTCGATGCAGGTAGTTGAATCCCGCAGAAGGAAGCGAATGTCAAGATGATCGAGACAACACACCCAATCTGACCGGACAGACTGGGTTACCCGCTTTGCCCAACACAACAACCTGGCCCAACAGCGACCCGGTCCCCGAGCAGCTCTGGCTCGAGCTGAGACCGTTGAACCAAGCTTCCCGTAGCCACCATCGCCATTGCCCCGGTGCCTTTAGCCCAGCGCCCTTTCAGTCGTCCAAGTCCTCAAAACCTCACATGTCGATGGGCATCCGCGTCTTGGCGTTGGTGGTCCACGACCGCCCCCTGCTCTTGACCAGGGGCAGTGTCCGCTGGATGATCTTGATGACGGAGCGGGAGAGGCTCCGCTTGAGCGGCACCGCTGCGAGAATGCGGCGACCGCAACCTAGAATGCGGCGGGCCATGTGGGCTTCCAAGTGGCGGCGAGTCCCGGGCCCTCTTCCGTGGGTTGATAAGACAAGAACGAGGTTCTCGCGGTGGTCATCTTTAGGGTTGTTGGCGGAGAGGTTCCCGGCTGTCACACTATTAGCCAACGTGCAGATAACCTCGTGAACGTTCAGCCGCAAACAGAGTGAGGAACTGCCAACTGCTGTGAGACTCGAGACTCACGAGAGCCCCGAGGACAAGAGAAGACACAGGAGCCATGGATCACCAGACTATTATCGCTCGGGCTCTTGAGATAAGATACAATGAAGAAGAAGACGGTGTAAGTCAATAACGCGACAGGATCGTTCGTAGATTGGAGGTGTTTTGAAAACACAGCTGAGTTATTGACGTCCGTCCCAGACTGGTCTATTATATGACAAGGCACGTGTGATTACGACTTCAGGTGTCACAAGTACTCTGAGTCTTCTAGACTCGATATTGGCCCTGAGCTACGATGTTAATAATGGTCTGGCTCGGTCTCAGGGACAGTTAATAATTAACGTGCATGATAAGCGAGTGTGCCAGATAAGCGAGTGTGCCAGATAAGCGAGTGTGCCACTTCTCGACGCGACGCGACTCCTACTCCTTCAATACTCGATTCCTCAACTACGAACCATGTTGTCTACCTCGAACGAATCCAGGGTACTCTTAGCCCTCAAAGCCCTTCAGAATGACCCAAAACTAAGTGTACGAGCTGCTGCTAAGATCTACAATGTCAACCGTATGACTCTTTTACGGCGACGCGCTGGCAAGCCTGCACGACGCGACACCACGCCCAATTCGAAGAAGCTCACTCAATCAGAGGAGGAAGTTATTGTTCAATACATCCTTGAGCTGGATGCACGAGGTTTTCCACCAAGACCAAGTGGTGTGGAAGATATGGCCAACCAACTGCTGCGTGAACGCGATGCGCCCCCTGTCGGCAAACGCTGGGCTCATAACTTCGTTAATCGCCAGGAAAAGCTTTGTACGCGTCGCACGCGTAAATACGACTACCAGAGGGCCAAGTGCGAGGATCCGAACGTCATTGGCGATTGGTTTGCGCTTGTACGAAACACCAAAGCCAAGTACGGTATCGTGGATGACGATGTCTACAACTTCGACGAGACTGGGTTTATGATGGGCATTATCTTCGCGGGTATGGTGGTCACAACCTCGGACGGCCTTAGGAAGGCAAAACTGGCCCAGCCTGGCAACCGCGAATGGGCAACGGTGATCCAGGGAGTCAACTCTCCTTCGTGCAGAGAACGCTTCACTTCGCAAGGCCAACGAGGCATTAAGCAAGCGCCGGAGAGCCAAAAGAACACGTGTGCAGCTCGGAAGATCACTTACTGTGCAAGATGCGAAGGATCTACTAGACCAGAAGGCTGTAGGTGAGGAGGCAGCACAAGAAACGCAGCCGGATGGTAGTGGCACAAGGGGGACTCGTACGAAGGTTCGGTGCTGTGGTGTGTGCGGCAAGCCTGGCCATAATTCCCGCACTTGCCAGGAGGCTGTAGAATCATCTGATTCAGCTGTTTCTAATGTAATTGTAGTAAGTTCCTAATGTTGATGTGTTGCAATCGAAGATAGTTTGTTGTCGGGTGGTGGAAAGTGGCACACTCGCTTATCTGGCACACTCGCTTATCATGCACGTTAATACTCAAGTAGGAAATTCCCCAAACCTTATAAAATTGCTGGCGTCGCTTCGCTCGTCAGTCGTGCGGCCCTTCGCTACGCTA
>MU857263.1:0-13660 GCA_033296705.1 Chaetomidium leptoderma | reverse complement strand
TTACACTGCAACGGGCTGGTGACATTGATGGGAGTGTAATTGATCCGGACCCTGGGAATGATGCATGTTCAAAGTCGATAATATAGAGGCGGAGGCGGCCATCGCTATCCGTGTTGAACATGAAATTCTCGTCGTTGAAATCGGAATATGTAAAGACAAGCTCTCGCTCGAGCTCGACTGTCGGGGCACCTCCCCTCCGGAAAACGATTGGGATGAGCTGGGCGGCAGTGTTAGTCAGTACAGCAAGAGGTAAATAGATGGGCAGGTTATTGGAGAATATACTACGTAAATGTATATGTACCTTGTTGATGTGCTGCTCTAACTCGTCGACGTTCTGGTATACCATCGAGGCTCTCTGCTCTTTGAATAATGGGTGGCGGATGATCCTGAGTCGGCGGTCTGGCGTGTATGGGCCTGGGGTCGCGTCGGCAGGAACAGGTATCCGGCGCAGGACCTGGATACCTTCGGCAATCAGATCGTAGCATTGTTCCACCGGGTGGAGAGATCCAGTCGGACGTGCGAAGACAGACTTGGAGAGCACCGTGGCGTCAAGCAGCTCCATGATGATAAAGGTCGTCTCGTTGCGGGAAAACGTCTTGAAGACTTCGGGAATGTGGATGCCGGGGCTACAGCGCTTTGCCTGGCGTTCACTGCGAACCCACTGCCACGCAAGGCTCTGCATATCTGCTTCGGCTTGTCTCTCCTCTTCTCCAAACTTGACCCAGACAAGTGGCTTCTCAGTCGGGTAGGGGAAGTGTGGTTCGAGGAACCGTTGACTTGTCAGCCAGATTGCTTCTTCTGATACTTTTTGAGCGAATTGCCTCGCTTCCGCATTTGCGTCTTCCAGAGGGTGGGTGGGAACAGGCCCGGCGGGACGGGCCACACCGGCAGCGAGAGTAGCGCGGGGCTGGGACATGATGATGGACGAAGCGCGGGCTGAGGAGCAATAACTATCGTGTGTCTTGACTCGAGGCTAATTATGCCGGAGTCCTTTGCGGGTGCCAGGTGTGGTCTGGTGGTCAATGGCGCGGAATGAGAACTTGGACTTTTCAAGTCCCATCCATTGGTTAAATTCCAAACATGGCTGTCGTTGTGGAAAAGGGTTGGCCAGTTGGGCCAGTTGGGCCAGTTGGCGCTCAAATACATGCTTCGCGGACGTCATCTGTAAGGCCAGCCTGGCCAGCCGACGACACCTGGCAGCCCACAGCAGTTTGGCCATTGTTGGAAGGCTGAACTAACAACTGAGACACTGACGCTAAGAATAGGTTGGCACTGTACCGCTAACGCCACCATCACAACACCACCACCAACGTGCAGCGTCATGCTTCCAAACACTCCGGGCACCAACGGGCAACACCGCCTGTCGAGGCGGCGAGGTTCCAGGTGCCCGGGTCGCTTTGGACACTGGATACCGTGACCGACGGGAGTGTTATGGCTGAGAATAGCAGCTCTGTGGTTGTGTTTGAAACTACTTGGCGCTGGCCATATATTTTATTCCAGGCCAACCGAAACAACATGGCGCGGTCGGCCACCGCTTCCAGGTTCGACGCCGCGCGGTTGCACGCGCTCCCGCCCTAGTTTCAAGCACGCTATAGTGCCATTCATTGGCCTCCCCATGCCTCAGATGTGGTTGAATCAGAAGTAGAGACAGTTCTGTGGCCTTGGGCCTTCAACCGGCATGAAGGACCTCCGTGATCAAACGAGACCATACCTTTGGGTGTTGGCCGGTGTCCGGCCAGGCCTGCATGGCAACCGTGACAAAAATAGCCATTACACCCTCGCGCGGGTGGGAGCGAGGGCAGGCCACAGGGAGAAAAGCTCTTTCAAAAATATGTATTTAGGATCGGCCATCTTGCGTCCCTATCGGCATGTGTTCTTGGCCAAACCGAATCGTCTGCTCTCACGACTCATCAACCTGCCACAACAACTGCCCTTCCTCGCTTGGAGAACGCAAATCTGGTACTTTGAGAACCCATTAAACAGTGCTCCTAATTGCCACTAACAAAGCAGTGCTAGATATCCGACTGCGTGGCCCTTTCGAAACACAACGCTGTTACATCATGTCTGAATTGACCCCTGACAACTTCCCGGAGTCGGCTTCGATAACCAACGAGGTCGACAACGAATTCGACGTCGGTGACATCACACAAGAGCTTCTGAACCAAAACCATGTGCTACGCCTGGCTTTGCAAGCGGAGATTCGCCATTGTTGGGTTGAGTTCCTCTTCACTAACCCGGTCAAGCCTCACCTTGTCTTCAAATTCAACTTCCGCCAGGAGTTTGTTGTCGGAAAGAGAACATTCATTTCCTGCCGTCTGTCCATGGATTTACACACTGATGAAGACGGCGAGCAGGGACCAGGCGGCTGCCTCCTCAAGATAGTTTCCTACGCTGGGAGAACAGCAGTCGCGAAAGCTGGCTTCCAATTCAGGGTCAACGGCCGCTGGATGCTTCAGGAAGCCGTTAGCATTGTCTTGGGCAGGCACCCCCGCTTGCCTGTCAACATGAGAAGTGATCTGACGGACTACCATTTTGTCCTTTTTGAGGCCACCGGGGGCCAAGATCTGTTTGATGGATGTCGTGACTGGGTGTGAGTTTGGAAACCCTGAACCCAGGCACTTGGGCGTTGCTGATAAAGTAACTAATATTTTATAGATCACGAGCTTTTGTTCGATTCCACTGTCTGGGGCTTGTGGAATGGGATATAGAAGGAATCGTCGCTCCCGAACCGGCTGAGACCTTATCACCAGACCAAGAAATCCAACTGCACGACACGACCCGCGAAAGATTCCAGCCTGTTCCCGGTTGCCCGCCCATCAACTGGCACACCGCAGGGTTCCACGACATCATTAGCAAGGTCTTCCATGAGGCCGCCGAGAATGGTCAGTTTCGCGACCACCAGAACAGGCTGTACGATGCCCCGATTATCCGTTATCGCCGCCTGGACGTGGAAGAAGGCATGTTCCGACCCTCAATCCGCCGTTTCTACCACGCTCAAAAGGGGCCAGCCCACCCACTGCCCTACCGCACCCAGCAGGGGCAACAGCCCCATGGCGGTCCCGGCGGCCCCGACGGCCCTGGTGGTCCGGAAGGTGGAAACGGCGGTCGAGGAGGGGGGGCTGGATATAGAGGTAGCAGTGGCGCTGGGGCCGCTGGCGGTCATGGAGGTTCCGGTGCTCGTGGAGGGAGTGTGCTTCGAGAGGAGGTGCTACTCACAGGGGAGGCACTACTCATGGAGGAGGAGCCACCCCCCCTGGGGCCGCTGGTGGTCATGGAGGTTCCGGTGCTCGTGGAGGGAGTGTGGCTTCTAGAGGAGGTGCTACTCAAAGGGGAGGCACCACTCATGGAGGAGGAGCCACTCACGGGGGTGCTCACAACCTCACTGGCGCCAAACCCCCTGGTGCTAAACCCCCTGGTGCCAACCCCCCCGGCGCCAAACCCCCTGGTGCTAAACCCCCCTGGCGGCAGCGATGGGCACCGCGCAGAGAGCTCGAAAACAAACCCTGGGGCAAAGACAGGCAGCAACACCGAGTCCAAGGCCGGTGTAAATCCGGGTTTGAACGCGAGGTCTGGGGAAAAGACGAACGGTACATCTGGAGCCAAACACGGCAGTAGTGTCAGCGGTGTCAGCGGTGTAGGTTCAAAGCCTAGCAGCAATTCTGGATCCAAGCCCAAAGGAGGACACAGCTCCAAGTTGGCTGGCTCGAAATAAGCGGAAGTGTTGCGGCACGAAGAAGGTGCTAGGGTCGTTCGCTACGGAACCGTGTAGCTGGAGGTTGAAGAGTGTCTGGTTTGATTTTCTTAGGCGTTTACTATAGAATGGCTGGCGTTTGGGTTTCTGTTACTACCAATAGGTCGAAGATTGTTAACGTATGACAGTTTGGCTCCTATTTTTTCTAGTTTCAAGTTTGCCGTCAAGTGTCGTGTTTGTTGCCTTTGCTCGCTCCGTCGTTGCTAAGTTATATCTCGACGTGTGATTGTTTCATTAAGTTACCTCAACATTCGACACCGTCAAGACAGAAGCTAAGTAGCCAAGCCCCCGAGAGGCAAAAAGCTCTCCAAAAGGAACTCATTGGTATCCAACCCGAGGTATTATAATCAACCCCCGAACGCTCATGCATGGACAATAACCCTAACGGCGGCCACGTCATCCGGCACCCCCCCTACCGGCTCTGGCGCCTACAACTAGCTAGTATCACTCGCTGCTACAAGCCCCGCGAACTATATATCCGCGATCTTACGATAGCCCGTATAACGGGAAGCAGGTAAATGCAGGGGACAAAGCTCCTTAGGTATTACTACCTACAAATCGTTGGTCAAGGAATGATTCGTGTATTTATGGCGAACATTCATAGAGACGCCAAAGTCTGTTAGGAGCTGTGCCGACCCGGCCACGAGGTGAACCCTACTGGTTGGCTTGCCGGGAAGGTTGGTGAGTTTAAGAAAGAGGGCCTGTCTCCCGCAGCTCCTTGTCAAGGGTAACCCGTGGAGGTCGTCCTTTGCAGCATATTTCTCCAGAAAGCCGAGTTTGGCTAGATTGCCATGATACTCGAGCCCCCAAGGCCGCCGTAATAACCCGATGCTGCCGTAGAGAAGAATTTGAGGTTTGACCAGGAAATATGTTTGACCACGAGTATGCTGGGTGGGATTATCCAACCCCTGACCGACCTCATGCGGCCTTCACAAAGCTTTGTGGCCGACTTTTGGAAAGAACACCAAAGATTCACACGCCAAACACTCTAAGGCAGTAACCTAATAGTACTACTCCATACTCCTAGTACTACCTGACTACCGTAACACAATGGCCTGAGATGATGGAATGCCCTGGTAGTCCGTATTGTTCTTACACACAGACACACACACCTCCGCCCCGTCCACAGCCTCAGAGAGCCAGCGCCGTGTCCTGTGGCCCCATAACGCCCGCCCACTGCGCGCTCCGGGCCCACAGGGCCTCCTGCCTCGGCTCGTCCCTGCTGTCGGCGGCGCCCTCGTCCTTGTTGAGCAGGGTGAAGTAGCCCCGCTCGCCGGGGAGCGCGGCGTTGGCGGCCAGGCGGGCGGCGTCGGCGCCGGCCTCGGCCGCGGTCCGTGCCGTCGCGTCCATCAGCCGCAGCAGCGGGGCGAGCGGGCGCACGACGAGCCGCGCGAGCAGGACCAGCTTGCGCGGCGTGTTTGTCAGCAGCGCGCGCGAGTCGGAGAGGTTGCCTGGGTTGAAGATGACGACTGTGATCTTGTTGAGCTTGGCGTCCTGTTGTTCGAGAAAGGTTGTTAGTACATATAGAGGGTAAGTGGGGGTGGGTGGTACAGTGACTTTCCTTCTCCAGGCGACGGTTCAACGCATGTCCCCATGTAACGACGGCCAGCTTGGCCGTGGCGTAGCGGCAGAACCCGTGGGCCATGTTGTCGCCGACCGCGGCATCGTCGGGCGCCGGGTGGACGAGCTGCTCGAGGCCGTCGGGGTCGGTGGGAATCTTGGGGGGGATGCTCTCAAGGTTGTTCTTGCCGGGCACGGTGGCGTCGCTGGAAAATAGCACGACGCGTCCGCCGTCGGGGCCAAAGCTCCCCAGCAGCCGGAGCACCAGGGCCACATGGCTGAGGTGGATGATTTGCACCGTCTTCTCGTAGCCATCGCTCGTCAGCTCGAGAGGCCCGGTCAGGTTCCAGTAGAATGCGTTGCAGACGATGCTGGCGAGCGGTGGCAGGGTGCCCTGGGCGACCTCGGCCGTGACGGCGTTGGCGAACTCGTGCACGGCTTTGAGGGAGGCCAGGTCGAGCTTTCGGATCGAGGCGCGCTTGTTGGCGTTGTGTTTGGAAATCACATGGCCCAATGCCTTGGTGTTGACGTCGTCATCGCCGGGGTTGCGGACGGCCAGCACCAAGGTGAAGGCGGGGAACCGGGTGAGGAGGTGCTCCACGGCCGGGATGGCGAGCGAGCCGTTTGCGCCCGTGATGATGATGGTGCCCGTCATGACGCTGTTCTGCTTCTCTGTGAATGCGGATAAGTGCCAGACAAGGCGCCAAGTGCAGTCAATCCCCAAGGGCTTGGGGTCAGACGGGACAGATGAAGAATGGGAAGGCAGGCAAACACTGCCGGCGACAGCCGACATGAGACAGCCACCCAAGGCAGTTATTAGTAAGTGTTCCGTTTTTTCTTATCAAGAACCAACAGCATTGGCATGCAACCCCTCCCATGCAGGGACGGCGCACTGTGTGACTGGTGTTACCGTGTTGCCAATAACGTTCCATCCATGTCTGCCTGCAAAGCCGGATGGCCACCGTTGGAATGGGACTGTCTGCCAACAGCCCGAGTCGCAACTGAGGAAGCTATTCGTACCGAAGATCTAAAAGCGCTGGCTACCGTGCCTTACTAGTACCTAGGTACATTCATTACGATGCTTTTTTTCTGTCAGAAAATCGCCTCTGGAAGATGGACGTCTCCATCTTCTCACACGCAAGATCCCACTCGGTCGTCCATTCCTTGTAGAACGGCTGATAACCCAGCAGGCCGCCGATCCATCGGCCCCCGACGACCCCCACGGCTTGCGAAACCGTTGAACGGAACGGCACCCACCATGGCAGAGTCAGATACGAGTCGCCCGCGTCGAACATCTGCACAGCGAGCCAAAACGGATTGGTATCCAAGATTAGAAGCCAAGCAATACCATAGGAACGACTAGTACCCGTACTTACACTCAATAGCCGGAACACGTCGAGCCTGGCCTGGTGGACGACCAGCAGCTCCTGATATGCGTACCAGTTCTCAAAGAAGACGAGGTCGAGCTTGAAGGGGTTGGGCGTCTGCTCGCCCGAGAGCAGGAACCGGACCACCTCGTCCTCCTCGGCCGCCGCCTGTGCCGCGGGGGGCCCTTCGTTGCGGCGCGGAGGGTAGAGCCGGTGGTTCGCGCCCCGCCGCACGGCGAACTCGGCATCGCCCGGCTTCAGCGCGTGCTCGACGCCGTCGACCTCGACCACCAGCGTGCCCTCGAGCACCGTCATGTACTCTTCCTGAAACGGGTGGAAGTGCTCTGGTGGCTTGGGTACGCCTTGGAGGCGCGGATGGCGGGTCTGGAAGACAATGTCGAACATGAACGCCCGCTCGGCCTTCTCCGAATCGGGCAGCACGCGTACCGTGATTGCGCCTTCGAAACTGGTCAGAGTATTAAAACTTTTGCTACTTGCTCGCTACCTTTCTGTGACGGACGTCGCAGACACTCACGCTGTGATAGTCAAGATACCGTCATGTCTCTCGCGGGGCAGTGATAGACTGGCGGGATCCATAATGGCGACTTGCAGTCTGCGCCGTATCTCCTATCTCCCTCGAGGTACCGAGCTGGACACGTACCCGGGGCAGTGTGGCAGGGATAAGTAATAAGTAACCTGTAATACGCTGGAGAGGGGCGCCGAGGGATATAAGACTGCTCTACTTTGTAGTTTCCGAGCACTCATATACATCAAATCGGGATCCTCCTTTTCTCGCTGTCAGTGCCACCAACCGGTTGAAGCAGCTTTCTGGATATTAGGGTACCGTCCGTCGTATCCCTACCCCTGTAACCGGGTGATGCCAATGCTTCTTGTCCAGCGGGGAATGCTGCCAGGCGCTTCCCAGCACACTACACCCAAATGCGTTCTCTTTCGGGGGCTGGGAACTATACCCGGACCAATCCTCATGGAGCGCCATGCATGGTCCATGCATGCTGCATACAAGCGGCATCTTAATCTCTACAATACCACCTCCCCGCGCCGCGGGCCGCGGACCGCAGGCCGAGCAGGGGTTGTTGGATGATGGAACCGTGCCGCTGCAGTCACAACTTGGGGCAGTGCATGCAGATAGATGCTGCATGGCGGCACCGAGCTTGGCGGTTTCTTGTACGACCTTACTCGGCGTATTCATAGGTAATCAGCAGCAACCGCGGGACGCGGTGGGAGAAGTGGTTGGTCCGGTATTAGGTAGACACCATGGCAGGGCTGCAGGGACATCAGCAGTTGTTGAGGTTGACATTGATGTAAGAACTCGAGGTGTGACTTTCATGGCTAAGCCCCTGGAGGATATCCACAAGGGAGGCTATATGGGACTTGACATTCGAGGTAAACGGTTTCGTACCCATCGGAACAGGCTCTATAATTATACCTAGTAACAAGGTAGTGCTCAACAGTGAGTGCTGATTTGCCCGCTCATTACTTTATTCCCTTCGCATGGACCAAGAGCAAGCATGCAGCGGACAATACATGTAGTACCTGACCGATCCACTCAACTCACGACCACCACAGCATCCCGTGCCTCGTCAAGCGCAACATGTATTCAACGGCCAAGCCCCCCGCAATGGACGAGCCGGCCAGCCAGAAGCCGTAGCGGAACCACCACCAGCAGCTCGCGGCGTCGGCCAGCTCCACATTGGCGATCATGGCGCCCAGGGACAGGACGCAGCCGGTGAGTGAGACGGCCAGATACGGCCAGGCCATGCCCGCCGCGGTGCCGCACGCGGCGAGCAGGCCCGCCATGCAGGCCAGCGCCAGCCAGAGCACGGGCTTGGTGGCGCGCTCGCCGAAGAGCACGGCCATGCTCCGCAGCCCGAGCGCCGCGTCGTCCTTGCGATCCTGGTGCGCGTAGATGGTGTCGTAGATGGCCGTCCAGAGCACGCACGCGAGGAGCAGGCACGCGGCCGGCGGGTGGATTAGGGGGGGTGCATGTTGGGAGGAGTGACCACCACCCGGGGGGCCGGCGAGGTAGCGGGGCAAGGCGAAGGGCTCCCGGCCCATGGCGGCATACCCCACGACGATGCCCCAGGCCAGGCAGAAGCCGAGGACCAGCTGGGCAAAGTTGGTGTGCCGCTTGGCCCACGGATAATACGCCGTGGCCAGGACGTTGGGGAGCACGTAGAGCGCCGCGCGGACCGGGTCGGGGAAGGCGAGCAGCAGCACGGCGGCCGCGCCGGCGGCTTGCGTCACGGCAAAGGCGAGGGCGGCCCGCGACGTGATGGCGCCGCGCGGGATGGGCCGGCTGCGCGTGCGGGCGACCTGGGCGTCCAGGGGCGCGTCGATGAGGTCGTTCCAGGCGTGTGCCGCGTTGGAGAAGAAGAAGCTGCCGATCAGCAGGACGGAGCACGCCCGTAACAAGACGGCGGGCGGAGCCGGGGCGTCCGAGTCGTAGCCGCCGTGGGTAATGGCGGCGAGCACGGCGCCGAACAAGTGTGGGAAGTAGATGAGCGCCAGGGCGGCCGGCGGGCTGAGCCGTGCAAGTTGTACAAACGGCACCCAGGAGGCCGGTAGACCTGAGACCCAGCGTCCAACGTGCCGGCCGCCGTACTGTTGAGAGAGGGCGGTATCGGCGGCTTCTGCCGTGTCTGGCTTGGAGTTGCCATTCGGGCGGCGCCGGGCACGGGGAACGCCGGTTTCAGTTGTGCTTGGCGCGTGTTGTTTCATTCTGCTTCTCTTTTCCGTGCCACACAGAACTGCAGCACAAAGGTCCCCGGCAGATGATGAGGGGAGAAAAAAAGGGGTGCAAGGGACGCTGGGATGCAGACACAATCGTCGAATATCTGTCATACCCCTAGAAATATGCGGCAGGTTGATGACCTGGTCAGCGAGCCACGGTCCAGACCCCAGACTACAAGTTCATATACTTGGTTCACCGAGTTACCCGTAGGATTCCTCTTGCATGTACGGTTCTGCAGCACGGATGCATGTCCATGCTTGAGCGTCACTCTGGCCCAGGCGGGAGAATTGGAGATTTGGAGTTGATTGGACCCCAATCTTGTTGACCTACCCGCTCCTAACCACGAACGGAGGCACTCATCCGGAAGTCCTGGCGCGTAGAGATGCATACGGTAATCCATATGCAGTGACCGGCCCCCACATGGCTACCATCAGCAACCGATGGTCGTTCCTTGGTCGTGTACATGTACATTTTCCCTTAGCCCAGCTTGAACCCCCCGGGCACCAGCGTCTGAAAAACGCGCGTCGGGTCATACTTCTTCTGCACCTCCCGCAGCTTCGCGACGTTCTCGGCACCATACGCCTCGATGACGGGCTGGTCGTAGCTCGCGTCGTTGCTGAAGAGGTACGGCACCCCGTGGCCGCCCTGTGCCGCGGCACCGCTGATCGACTGCCTGATGCTGGCCGTGGCGTTGTGCGCCCTCCTGTCGTCGGCGGGATGCCACCAGCCCACGTCCAGCACAAACCACGTCTGGTCCTCGGCCGCCAGCCCCAACGCGTTGCCACGGCCCCGCGCGCGCCCGGCCGTGACTGCGGTTGCCGCGATGGGCTGCAGGCCGATGGCCAGCGAGCCCGCTGTCAGTGCCGAGACTGGCGCCAGGTTCGTGGTTGACGTGGTGAGGCTGTTGATGGTCTGGTACAGAGCTCGGTCGGGCTTGAAGCTCGTTGCGAACCAGTCGATCCTGTGAGGCAGCGCACGGGTTAGTTTTATGAGTGGCCCTCTATAATTACACACATCTCTCACGCAATGCTGTTTGGGGCGTACCTGGGAATATCGGGCACATATTGGGCGCTCATCAGTTCGGTCAGTGTCTGAAGTCTGGTTACGTCAAACGTGGTAGGAATTGAGTAGAAGGGATCAAAAGCAGCCGGATTTGCCTCGGGCTCTAGATAGACCATGGTGAGGACAGCTCCTACGCTCACGTTGGTCGTAAAGGCCTGCAGCATGACGTTGGCGTAGAGGTCCTTGGGCGCCGTGGCCTGGTAGGTAGCCATGGCATCATAGAGCGCTGGTAGCTGGTCAAGGCTATAACCCTTGGTACCGCCCCATACATGGTGGATCGGATATGTGGATATGTTGAAGGATGTGACGATACCTTTGCCGTGGCACTTCCGCGTTAGCTTTGAATGCATGATTCGAGCGTGTCCCACGCCGGGTCAAGACGTCTCACCGAAATTGTTGAAGCCCCCTTTAAGAGCCCAATGAAGATCAGGGTTTTCGGTAGCGCTCGCTTTCACCAAGGAGCCGTTTGCTAATACGATCTGAATCTCGTTCAGTGCATGCTCCTGAAAAGGGGGGAAGCCGGGGAACAGACCTCATGCTCGACCACGTTGTCGCAGCCTAGTCCGTAAAGGTCCGTCAAATATGATAAACCACCTGTGTTAGGCACATGTGTAAGCCTGGTCGATCACGCCCGTTGTTAAATTTGAACGATTTCCACATACTCCCCAAAAGGAACCCCCCAACACCGACGTCGACAACCCTGCCCCCGACGGCAGTCACATTGTAAGCATCTAGCACGTTATACACTTTTCGCCATGTGTTGCCAGCACCGACTCTGGCAGTTCCTGATGCGGCATCGTATGTCACTTGGTTGAGGCCAGACAGGTCGATGAGCACTCCGTCCTGGTCGATGTTTGCAGACCGTGGGGACGGGCTATGGCCGCCAGATCGAATAGCAAACCGCACCTTGTGAGCCACCAGAGACCGGTCGATCTGTTGGACTTGGGCTGCCGTGGTGGGCCGAACGATGCACGCCGGGTTTCCTCTGGCTGTGCCAGACCTTGGGTTCGAGTGTCAATAGTAAGCACTAAGCAGGGCCCTGAAGAGACACACCAATTCTCATTGCATAGAGCACTGTACTGTGGACTGCTCGGCAGGTGAGTGACATCTGCAAGCGAGCTTTTGAGTTGGCTGCAGGCACTTTGTGCACGGTATTGACTGGGCGCCGGGCCGGCAGAAACAGCCACAGCGGCCGTAAGGAGCGAAGCTGCCAAGCCAGGAAACATGGTGCCTCTCTCTTCTTGTTGAAACCAGGGAGAATCACACAAGGTCCGAGTTCCTTTGCAATCCCAAATTCACACCCTTGCTCGAGGCAGAGGGACAGCTATATGGCCCCCCGGGGTCGAGAGTTACACTTGGACGAGCCTGACCCAAGTTCTTGCGGGCACAGTTGACTCCGCCATCGCGGTGGCCGTGCCGCCGGTGGAAATGAAATACACTAGCCACCGGAGAGGTAGAGACGATGGAATTCCAACGCAGGTTGGGCAGTGGATGGCCACCTTTCGCCCTCTCAGCGGCTCGGCCCCCACGACCGTCATGTCATGCAGTACCGTGCATGCCGATACGAACGCAGCCCCAGGGGGCAGGTTGTATTTTGTTAGCGGCGTAGCTGCATAACCGTCGCTTACTAGTCGTAGTAGGTAGGAAGCCGGCCCTATCTCCCCCTACCCCTGTCAGAAACTAGGGAGAGGCCCGTTGGCCGACGACTGCGGCTAAAATTAGGCTAGGTAGCGTTCATCTGGGAAAGCAAGAGCCGAGTGATACAGAGATAGCGAGAAAAGGTCTCGAAGGGGTAGGTAGTACTGTCTAACGGCGCTTAATTAATAAGGCGGATCAGCATCCATGTAGTCGCCTCCGGTGCCGTTGGAGATCGGGTACACAACGCGGGTCGGCTGAATACTGCGTACGGCGCAGCACTCAGAGGGCAGTGTGTGACTCTGCTGTTGTACTGTGGCACAAGACAAGACCCCTTCGGGGTCCAGCCGCTCCCCCGAGACCTTCATTCGAAGGACCTGCAGCATACGCACACCATTTCCAGCAAGCCGGTGTGAATTGAGGCTCAGTGCTGCCATGGACTGTCTCAACACTCTATTATTGCGCTTTCCGGGAGCGTCAATCGATGGGTCCTCGCGCGTCGGTGTCATCCTGGGTGGCTTCCTACTGTTTCTGGCCCTGTTGCTCTTACAATGGCGGTCGCCAAACAACAGGAGCGTAGGAAAGGAACCGCCGCGGATGGCCGAGACAATTCCCTATGTCTCTAATACTCTCCTGTACCTCAGCAACATGGGAGCTTTTCTAGACAAAGTGAGGTGAACAAAAACCGTCTCCAAGCGCCTTGGACGCCTGAGAGTGACCACAAGCCAACTAACTCATACTTAGAGAGACACTAGGGACAACCAAGAGTGACATTGTCAAATTTCACATTGGGTTCAAGCCCGTCTATGCCGTGGCCGGTCCGCAAAACGTACAGAGACTGCTGGGGTCACCCGAGATCTTTGACGGCGACTTCATCCACTATGTCCTCATGGACAAGCAATGGGACATGACCAAACCCGAGATGGCCAAGTTTAGAAAGGACAAGTCGGGCCGGCACAAGAAGCCACTGCCAGGAACCGAGCACGCGCCGGTCGAGCAGCGGTACTGGCGCAACCACAATCGGCTGTACACCGACTTCCTGACGGAGCCGAGCCACGGCGACTCGTTAGCAACCCAGTTTACCACGAGATTCACAGAGCGGCTAGATGCACAGCCCACCGGCGAGTGGGTCACGGTGCGGTTGCTCGACTTTTTCAAGGAACACATGGCCGAGTGCGCCATAGCCACCTTGTTTGGCACGCAGATGCTCGACCTCAACCCGGACTTCACCAAGCACTACTGGGCGTACGACAAAGTGGCAGGCAGCCTGATCTGCGGGCTTCCTCTATGGACGCAGCCCCGGGCAGCCCGCATCAAAGACGGCCTCCATGCCATGGTGCGCCGGCACATCACCTCGGCCTGGGACAGCTTTGACTGGGCCGGGCCCGACGCCGACGCCAGCTGGGAGCCGCACTTTGGCTCCCGCCTGTCGCGTGAGAGCGCACGGTGGCTACGCGAACAAGGCTTTTCCGACCATACGGCGGCCGGACACACTCTTGCCACGCTGTTCGGGTGTGTACATTACCCCCCCCC
>MU857262.1:0-13844 GCA_033296705.1 Chaetomidium leptoderma | reverse complement strand
CTACGCCGTCCTCTCCGACCCCATTCGACGCAAGCGCTACGACGAGACCGGCTCTACCTCGGAGGCAGTTGTCGATTCGGAGGGGTTCAGCTGGAGCGAGTTCTACCAGGAACAATACCGCGATGCCATCTCCGAGGAGGCGATCAAGCAGTTTGCTGCCAAATACAAGGACTCAGACGAGGAGAAGGATGACATCTTGGCCGCGTATGAGGAGTTCGAGGGCGACATGGACGGCGTTTACGAAAGCGTGATGCTCAGCAACGTACTCGAGGACGACACGCGGTTCCGCGAGGTTATCGACGCAGCCATCGAGGCCGAGGAGGTACCGCGCTTTGATGCCTATGCAAAGGAGACAAAAAAATCAAAGAACGCGCGTGTTAAGGCTGCAAAGAAGGAGGCGCAGGAGGCGGACGAGTTGGCCAAGGAGCTCGGCGTCTACGACAAGCTGCGCGGCGGAGGGAAGAAGAAGAGCCAGAAGGATTCCGAGGCAGGTCTGGCGGCCCTGATCCAGCGGAATCAAGCGTCGAGGATGAGCGCGCTAGACAAGCTCGCCGAGAAGTACGGGGCGGTACCCAAGGCAGGCAAGGGGGGGAAGAAAAGGGCCGCGAAGGAGCTGGAGGAGCCAGATATTTCGGAGAAGCAGTTCCAGGCGATACAAGCGGGTATGAAGACCAAGAAGAAGCGCAAATGAGGGGAAACTTGTCGGTTTGGGAGACAGTTGGGGGCTTGGCAATAGGGATATGACATGGCGTCTCACGGACACAGCATCGGCGTTATGGGCTTTCTTTTTTTCCAGTGTAAACTCAACTGATGGCATACATAGTACTAGGGATACTGATGGGCCGCTGGTTTCTCACATGATGCTTCTCACACACCTCAAGTCACGGATACTGGGTTACTGACTTGCTGAATGAGATAGAGAGTTTAGCATTCGGGCCGGCTCCGGGCTGACCACTCTTTACAGCGGATGACCAAGTGGACTAATCAAGTCCATCACTCGCTCCCCCTCAAAGACAGCTAAGGAGAAGGGTGTCCTGGAAAGAGGTGTAGAGTCTAGTGATGGCCCCCAATTGGCTGGACGGAGTTGTCCCTCCTCCCTAATCGGTCACTAACAGACATCACCTGGCCAACCCGCACAGGGCAACTTTGCTCTTGGCACTGGTGCGTGCACTGAGGGGTCAGGGATTCTCTCCGAACAAACCTTTCGTCGCAACTGAGGTACCTATCTTTCCCCGCGAAATGGCAACACCGCGTGCAAGGCAGCGAATGCTCGTGGAAAACCTCTCGCGGTCATGATCTGCATCCCTACAACACAACCGATCACCACGAAAGGCTGCAGGCCCGGTCACACGATACCAAAGATGCCATGACCGACGCGACGAAGCCCGAACGCTACCCGCAATACTGTTTCCACCTCTCGCCAACCATAAACCGCTGGTGCCATATTCAAATCACCGACATATTGGCTTTGAGGAGCCATCGTGGGTTTGAAGGTGGGTCGAGCCGGCTGCGCTCTGTGTCTGACACCACCGGTCTGACTGCGATTAGGCCAGGATGTCTACTTCCACATCAACCACCCGATAAAATGGGTGCGTATCGCCGGCGTCGTAGTCGCTGTCGACGAGCGCGAGACGCGGCACTTTTACACGATTGATGACGGCAGCGGGGCGACTCTCGAATGTGTCGTCAATGTCGCACCTCGCGCAGCACTTGGAAAAGCCACTGTTGGGGCCGCGACGAACCCCAAGTCCAACGGGAGCTCGAATCCAATCCCTGTAATCGACGCGCCCATCGACGTGGGACACGTTCTGGACATCAAAGGCAGCGTCAACGTGTTCCGCGACAAGAGGCAGATCCGCACCGAAAAGATCACACATCTCCGCTCGACGGAACACGAGGTGGCCTTTTGGGAGAAGGTCGCGCTGCTGAAGAGGGACGTGCTGTCGAAACCTTGGGTCCTGGATCGGCGGGAGGTGAGGAGGTGCAGAAAAGAAGAGGAAGGGCGGTACACCAGCCGTCGCCATCGGGGAACCAGTGAAAAACACAGTCGAAAGCGAGTGGAAAAGACCGAGGCGGAGAAGACAAAGATGCCTCGTGGGGAGGAGACGCGGACTCGTCATGGGAAAGGCGAGAGCGTGAGCAGGCATGACAGCAAGCCACTGGAATCGCGGCCGCGCAGGGAGACAGGGCTGGAGAGAAGGAGGGCCACTAAGCCCGTCACGAGGCTGACTCCGGTGACGGGCAAATACGACGCCCTGGGTTTGTGACTGTGAGGGCTCGCAATCTCTGCTCGATGACTATTCGACGATTACACACATTACCTCATGCCCGTCTCAGCCTTGACGGAGCTGTCTCTCCAACGGACCGGTTCCGAAAATGTGGTCCCCGGCATCCAAGGTTATTAGTCCAGTGTTTACTTCCTTACCCGAACACTATTACCCTGGCTTGCACTCTTCACAAACCGTGCATGAGCAACATCCAGCTTTCCAAGGATCCCTAGATCGGACATTGGTCATGGGAAGCATCATGCGATCGTACCCCGTCAACTTGCCTGAGGCTTGTCATGCTTCTTTGAATCAACCCTGATTCAACCCTGATTTAAACCCAACAACGTCAGGAGCAGATACTTTGTCCAGCCGAGTCCCATTCCATGGCTGCGTCGCAACGCATTCCTCTCAAAATCCGGTTCTCGAGCAGTGATCCATGTCAACTACTGACACCCCCGAAATCCCCAAGTCCCATTGACTTACAAGTAAAGTAGAGTGTCACCAGACAGGGACGGGGGGGGGGGGTGCTTGCCTCACGGGTTCCAACCAAGACTGCACCAGCACACGGTGTTGACTGTTGACTCGTTGAGTGTGTGCCAGACCTGGATCCACTTCCAAGCGACTTCCAAGTTGGTTTTTCAAGGACAGGACCCAGCTTCCAGGAATCCATTAATCGGGACGCATCCTGTCCCGGAGACATCGGACCGCTGCGCAATCAACCTCCTCCATCCTAAACTCCAACATCCACATCACCTCGTTTCGTTGCATCTTAGTTTTAAATTGACTTACATTCCCTCGGCTACGCTACCGCGGCGTTTCTTCTCCTTACCCAACCTGTCGTCCATAGTTAGCTCAGCTTAGCATTCCAGCAATTCAAAGGTAAAGAACATGTTTTTTGATGACTTTGAGACATATGGTCCCAGACCAGCCCGTCGGCCGCGTCCAGATTCCACATGCCTGTCAGCCAAGGGACGATCTCATATCTGGGGAATAAGGCTGGCTTGAGATGATCAGGGCCGGA
The DNA here is from genome assembly GCA_033296705.1 of Chaetomidium leptoderma. Taxonomy (NCBI): domain Eukaryota; kingdom Fungi; phylum Ascomycota; class Sordariomycetes; order Sordariales; family Chaetomiaceae; genus Chaetomidium; species Chaetomidium leptoderma. The sequence continues at coordinate 10,556 of MU857262.1, read as the reverse complement.
GTCCTGATGAACCGGGCAGCCGTTAAAGGGTCCAGTGGCCCGGCTTCCATGGAAGACATGGCGGATCTGGAATTCCTCCTGCATACGTGGAAATCGCCAAAATGGGGCAGACATGGAGGTTGCTGTTCGTGCTGCTGACTGGTTTGCAGGTTGCTACATCGCTCCCTTCGCCTTCTCGCGGCTCTGAAGCTCTTGGAGCAGACCCTCAGCCGTGGAAACGGGCATGGAACGACCCTCCTTCTAGAGACGTCCTAACATCTCCCGCCAAGGTCATCACGAGCATTGGTGCATCCGGCACAGTTCAGATCCTCGCCAGCAAGAAAACTCCTGCCAGCGGCTTCCTCCCGTCCGTCCTCGAAACCGTTGGGCATGCTACTCAGGTGCCGATTTTGACGAACCCAATCCCGAAGCCGACCTCCTTGCTCGCAGCCGTTTCGGTTATCGCAAGTCTAAAAGCCGCGCCGTCGATCGCCATCAAAATGACGGCCCGAGATATCTTTGCAGATCCCATTTCCACCGATGCGCCACCTGCCAGTTTCGCCAGGAAGCAGGACCATCCAGTGCGCAGACTGGGTATCACGGCAAACGGCCCGATCGAGACCAACAAGTTCCACGGCAATTTCTACCTCGGAAACCAGACTTCGCCCACGTACCTCCACCCGTTCTCGGTTGCCTGGGCGCGGGGACAGGGGGCTGCAGGGAGCTGGGGACTCGCCGTCTCTCATGTCGATGCCAAACAGAGAGTCTATGGCCAGGCCAGTCCGGGGACGGGCGCTGCGTCCTACTTCATCAACCCCATCGGGATCCAGTCCGTGTGCCTTTCGGCAAAGGAACTAGGGTCTGACACGGCCCTGACCACAGAGTCACTGATGGACTTCTCGGTCCAAGTCAATCTGCGCCCGAACGCCCAGGCCTCGCCCGCAGTGCAGTTCCCCTTGGTCCAGGGGTCAGCATTCATCACCGCCGTCTACAATGGAGCAACGCCCGTGATGCAGACGGGGGTCTTCTACAGGACCGTCACGCGGACGACCACGGACCCCAAGCCCGGAGTCACCAAGTACAAACTCCATCTGGAAGATGGGATGACCTGGTTGGTGTATGCGTACCACACGAGGGGCGACCCCCTGGATCTTGAGGTCGTCAACAACGGGTTGGCTCAAGCCAAGGGGCCGTTCTACGGCATCATCCAGGTGACTAAGGACCCCGGGGGTGGCGAGGAGGTCTATGACAAGGCCTGTGGCGCCTATCCCACAGGCGTCCAACTCTCGGGAACTGTGGATGGCACGAGGGGAACGTACCGGTTCTGCTTCAAGAAGGCTGGAATGAGCGGGACCACGCTCGCCATGTTCGCGCTGCCTCACCACCAGAGCTCGTTTGACGATGTCACCAAGGGAAGGATGACCAACCTGAAGCTTCAGACCACGACCAAGGGCATAGCAACCGCAGTCGTGGCCGATTCATGGACCATGGTCGAGTCAAACCTGCCGACCAACATCGGCTTCCTCCCGTGGTCGCCGCAGGCTGGCACTATCAGCGCCATCTCGGACGAAACCAAAAAGCTCATCCGGAACATTGCGCAGCAGGAGGTGTCGCAGAACATCTTGGAGCAGACCGACCTGAACTCGATGTACTTTAGCGGAAAGGTGAGAGAGGAGAGTTTCCACACGGTGGAATGTGAACTGACTGTTTCAGGCACTGGCCAAGTTTGCTGGTCTCATACTGGCAATTCAGGAGATGTTGGGAGACCAGGGGTTGGCCCAAGCCGGACTGAATCAGCTCAAGGTGGCATTCGCGCGCTTTTCGCAGAACGCGCAGCAGTACCCTCTTGTGTATGAGAGTAAGTGCCTGATTCCTGCTTCAGCACTACATAGTCGGCCATTTTAACACAAAACAGGTGCCTGGGGCGGTGTCGTCTCGTCAGCCACGTACGTGACGGGCGACAACGGCGTCGACTTTGGCAACACGCTGTACAACGATCATCACTTCCACTGGGGCTACTTCATCTACACGGCCGCCGTCATCGGACACCTGGACCCGTCATGGATCGGCGCCAACAAGGCCTACGTCGACATCCTCGTCCGCGACATTGCCAACCCCAGCACACGAGACCAGTACTTCCCCGTCTGGCGGTGCTTCGACTGGTTCCACGGCCATAGTTGGGCCCACGGCCTCTTCGACACGCTCGACGGCAAAGACCAAGAGTCCAGCTCGGAGGACACGATGCACGCCTACGCCCTCAAGATGTGGGGTTATGTGTCTGGCGACAAGAACCTGGAAGCCCGGTACGTTTTTTTTTTTTTTCTTCCCCTCTTCCAACCTTTTATCATCTAGTCATCATCATCATCATAATCATCCCCTCTAATCACCAACGAACCAACAGCGCCGACCTGATGCTCTCCCTCCAAACCCGCTCCCTGCAAGCCTACTACCTCTACACCAACAGCAACACGGTCCAGCCGCCCGAATTTATCGGAAACAAGGTGGCCGGCATCCTGTTTGAGAACAAGATCGACCACACGACCTACTTTGGCACCAACGTCGAGTTCATCCAGGGCATTCACATGCTGCCGCTGCTGCCGCACACCCCGCTCGTGCGCACCCCGGCTTTTGTGCGCGAGGAGTGGGAGGCCTACTTTGGGGGGGGCCGCGCTGATGCTGTTCAGGGCGGGTGGCGCGGGATTCTGTATGGGAATCTTGCTACGGTTGATCCCCGCGGGGCGTTTGCGTTTTTTAATCAGCGCGGGTTTGAGCCTGGTTGGTTGGATGGCGGGGCGAGCTTGACTTGGTATTTGTGTTATGCGGCTGGTGAGTTTTTGTTTCTTCTTTCTTGTCTTTCTCTCCCCGTGTCTTGAGGGGGTTGTTGTTGTTGTTACGGTGATGCTGACGGTTTGGTGTTGTAGCTTTGGGTGGGCTGTGAGAGGTTGTCCTTCGCTATTGGGCGCCTTTTGGGTTTGGCTTGTTGGCTTTTTGGGTAGGTACCATGGATACACGATGGGTTCCAGTGGGTTCTTGGTAGGTTTTAGGGGGGGTTATGGTTTTGGGATCCCATAGACTGCTTGCTTCACTTCTAGAAGTATATATGACTTTGAATCGATCACTTCAACGCGATCTTTTTCTGACACTCTACCCTCCCGCTCGAGTGCTGGAAGCCACGCCCCTTTTGGTTGAAACAGCTAGACCCCAGGTTACCATCGGAAAATGCCGGAAGCATTCTGGGGGACTTTTCAGAATCAAAAATCCCCCTCAAAAAGCTGGAAAGTGCGGACTACCAGGTCATGCGCGCTTCATCGGTGGTTGCAGCTGGCAAAAGTCCAACTGTTTGACTCAGCATGTACACCACATGATCAATTCTGAGTCACACACTTCAAGTGAAAGCTGTTTTGGGGTTGGGGATTCGATCAGCTGCCGCCGGAGCAGTGGTCGCTCCTGCCTCACATGTAGAGGTTCAGGGGCTAGGGTTAGGGTATGTGATGCTGGGCCTTGGTGGTTGTTACAGATCGTACAGAATACGCTTGGCTGGTTCAGCAGAGCAGAGCATTGGCATGAGATCTTGATTCGAAACAGTGTGGAAAATGCATATGCAGGTCCATGAGTTTAAGTTGCCATCTCTGCAGCCCGATCTTGCCGGCTTGTTCGTTCCTGCCGCCGCCATCTTTCGGCTGACTGAGTGCCGGGCCCGACCCGACCCTGACCCACCGTCAGGCACCACTGCGCCGCGACTATGATCCCGGTTGCGGGGCCCCAGACATCTCGAAAGGGGTTCTCACACAGTCAGCAACTCAGCGAAGACGTTGTGCGGTCTGTGCCTTTCTTGGTTCTTGTTTCTTGGAGAACAGTTTCAATGCGAGATTGGCTCGGTTTCCCACGCATGCCCAAACACAAACAACCTGGAACTTGGATCAGCCTTGAGCCTACGAATCTTTCCAGCCCTGGATTCTCTGACCGACGCCGCATTTCCGGGAACGCACTTCTTGCCCACTCGACCGTCGGCTCTGCCACTGAGAACAGGGCGGCGGCGCCAATTGGGACCTATAGTGACAGGCGTCTGCGAGCCGTGTCAGACGAATCACAATTCATAACCGGGCAACAGCAAGGCGGTCTCCAAAACGACGTGAAGTCTGCCAGCAAGGACTCACTCACTCAGCCTTGTCTTCTTGAGGCCCTCTTTGAGCTGCCTTTTTCTTCCCTCTTACCACTTTCTCGTTTTCGTCTCACACAACATCCTTGACGATCCCACCCTTTTCTGGCTCTTTGTGTCACACCTCCATTTCTTGTTGCGGAGCCGGAGCACTGCCGCTGATTCAAACCACGGACTCGGGTCAGCGCCATCCCACCACACCCCTTCCCCTCGCAGTCTTGCTTGGCTGTGTGGGTGCCGCGTACATACCCTTGTCCCACACCACCCCCAACTTTCTCTTCAACCTCGGCCCCGATGTCGTTCGAGTCGAAGGGCAGTCAGTCGTCACAGGCGCAGTCCATCCCGCTAAGTGACTTCCTCAGCGCCCACGATGACCACCATTTCGTCTGGGACGATGCCAACCGGGAGGAGTCCGAAGCGTGGCTCGAACCCGTCAAGGAGGCCCTCCTCAACGCAAAGAAACACAAGGTATTCAACCACTGCAGCAAGGAGTATCTCAAGCCGCCCAACCCCTTTGTGCAGCTAGGGCCGGAGCTCGGCGACTCGGGATCGACCATCGTCTACAAGGTCACCCCCCCGGAGGGCCATGCCTATCGCCGGCCTCTGGCGCTCAAGGTCATAGTCTGCAAGGAGAACTCGCGGCCGCCGGGCCCTGACAGCAAGGCCCGCAGCGATGCCCTGAAGGAGGTCAAGACCATGTCTCTGCTCAGGCACCCGCATATTGTGGCATACGTGGCATCTTTCGAGGACTACTGCATCCAGACCCGAGAGATCAAGCGGCGTCCGCGGGGGAAGGCGCATGCCATGCTGTTCAGGGTGAACCAGAGGATCAAGAAGCACATCCTCGGCATCGCCATGTACCCGCCTGCGCAGTGCAACCTGCACACGTTTATGGACGAAGTCTTCCAGAGCCCCAAGGAGGCTGACTGGATACTACCCCATCTCCACGGATACTTTGGTTGCCTCGCACAAGCCGTCGCCTATCTCCATCGGCAAACCGTACAGGTCCGCCACAAGGACATCAAGCCGGAAAACATCGTCATCGACGATTTTGGTTTGCCCGTCCTCACCGACTTTGGTCTGTCCAAGCACTTTGAGACTGGCCACTACTCGGAAGGCCCGACCCCAAAGACGCTCAAATACGCCGATCCCGAAGCGATACACGAGGGGCGCCGGGACGAGCGTTCCGACATCTTCTCCCTCGGCTGCGTCTTCCTCGAGATGGCCACCGTCCTCCTCGGCAAACCACCCCACTTTGCCGAAGAACAACTAGCCAGCCCCAGCGGCGACGGCCACTCGATCTCCTCGGCGGGCACAGGCGGAACAGGCGAGTTCAAGTACTCGGAATCCCTCTCCAACCTCGACAACTACATGACCACCCTCGGCCTCCTCGCGCGCGACGTCGCCGCCACCGACCCGTCGCGGGAAGCCCCGCTCAAGGCCGTGCTCGACACCCTGCCGCACATCCGCCGCATGATGGACGAGGACCAGACCCGCCGGCCCCAGGCCCACCAGCTGTACCCCTGGTTCCGGCACCTGTACGACGTCCACGACACGCCCGGTCCGTGCCACAACTGCGAGGAGGAGCGCCGGACGGGGAAAGCTATCCCGAGCAGGAGTAACAGCCGCAGTCCGACGCTCAATCGGAGTGGCACTATCATCGGCGGTGGTGTTGGTGGGCAGTCTTCTTCGCAGGGCCTTGTTAGGAGGGGGACCGCGGCGACGGGGTTTGCGGCGGCGCAGCAGCAGCAGCAGCAGCAGCAGGCTTCGCAAGGGAATGGGGGCCCCGGGACGCAGGCGGCGGATGTGGAGATGGATTCTGATTGAGTTGGGCTATTGCGAGGGGTTTGCGTTAAGTGGGAGTGAGTTAAGGCTTTTTTTCTTTTTTACATTTATGGGGGGAACGGAGTTCCTGGGGGTGGTCCATTTCAGGAGTTTATTCATTTTTGCTTTCCCTCTACATGTTGGGTTTAGGCTCTCCCCTCCTTTTCTGTGTGGGTTGAGAGCATTGTTCGGTTATACACCACTCTATGAGCGGCAGGCAAATGGGCATGCATGCATTTGACGATGATGAGATGATGAAATCGACTAGGGGTTTTAGGGTGCGGGTTTGGGTTCGGCTCGGCTGGGGACGGGTAGGTTACCCGCGGATTTATGGATGGATGGATGGATGGATGGATGGATGGATGGATGGATGGGGGAGGCTTTTGGGATGTATCGAGATTATACCATGGTCCATGGTATGGGTGTGTCGGTTTGGAAGGGGTTTTGGTGGCGGCTCTGGAAGCAAGACCGAGTGGGTGCATGCATCATGCCTTAGATCGGGAAGGGGTGGGGGGGCAAGAGCATCTGTTTACAAAAACAAGTAGATGGCTCGCTCTAGCTTAGAGAAAGTGGAATAGATAAAAACTGTTTATGTGACATATGAGTTTCAAGTTCTGGTGGTGTTGTTTGGGAGGCGTGTGAACTTGCCTGTCGATGGATTCAGGGGTAAACAACATACGACCTCGTGCTGGGGCTACTCCGTATACCCATCCAGGGAGATTTTAGCTCCCTATCTTGCTCTTTCCCGGTCAACTGTGATCAACCTTGACATTTTCCTTTTTGTAACAAAGACTTTCGGAGAAGGATTTCCTTCCCCGCCACGTGCCCGCCGCTTTTCTGCTTGAAGTACTTGCTCCACAAAACACTTTGTGACACTCATGACACTGCCCGGCCGAGCCGGCCGAATACCTCCGAGTTATCTCTGGGGATCGGTTCTGAATCATTCTGGGAAAAAAATGTTATGTAATAAGTTTTTTCGTGATGCTAAGACGGGAGCGGTTGCAGGTCGGTACCTCTCTGACTCGCGTTGCTTTGAGGCTCTTCTCGATGCACTGACCGACCCCTGGGCAAAAGGCTGCTCGGGCAAATCATTGCCGATATCGAGAACCTTGCAAACCTTGCAGGCTGGGATTAACCTGGACGACATTCAGGTTCTGGGCCAGCCTCGATTGTGGATTGCAATCTGTTTTCGAAGCGCGTGAACACTTGCAGCTCCTCCAGCTCCTCATGTAAATAACCGTGGAGCGCGTGTCGGCTGTGCAATGGGGGATCGGCAGGGCCTAGACAACCCAAAGATAGGTCTCGGCGTGCTTTTTGGTCTGCGGTAGCATCCCGAGGCAAGTCGAATTTGATACGTTTGCTTGATAGAGAGATTGCATATGACACGGGATTCGGGTTTAATCAAGGAGAATTCCGTGCGGTGACACTCCTAGCGGAGAAAGACGATGCGATTGCTTCCACTGACCAAAAGACGTCAGTCAGAGCTCTTGATTCACTGACTCTAAATGACGTGGACGGGAATTCTGCTGTGGGTGCAAAACGACGATCACAAATGCCAGGCGAGCCAGGCCTGCTGAGCGCCTCCCGAGTTCACTGTCAAAGATCGAGGCCCTTCATTAGCGGGGTTCCTGGCGGGGATGCTTGCGGGGTTCCAAGGGGGTGGAACCGTCGGCGGCTTTCGCTTCCCATGACCAGGAGCAAATCCCCCAACGGCGCACGTCCCCGCAAAAGTTCCACCAATGGACAGGGCCGAGGCCCAAGCTTCCCTGTCAGCAGCGCGTGCGCCGTGCACTGTCGAAGTGCCTCGTTCAGCCAACGAAAAAAAATTAAGCCGGATGGATGGCACACTGCCTTCCAGCACCGCTTGAAACGACACGCCCGGCCTGCGCCGCCTGCCTGCCCTGCCGGCACTTAAAAGCCCGACGCCCCTCCAATGTGCGCGCCATTGTTGCGGCGGGCACTCGTCCCTCGAGCTGTCCCAGTCCTGTGGAACGCAGCAACGCCACTCCAAGCATCAGCGGTGGGCGCACAGCGGAGCAGCACCCGGAGCAACTGCAACAACGCCGCAAAGGTCGCCTCATCCCGGCTGACACATCACAATCGCTGTACGAATAGCTAGGGCCACGCCTTGGATGACGTACCCCTCTCCCGTGTCAACCTGCCCCGATTCTGACCCCTCCAAAGCCTCGCGCCGCCGGCCTTTATCAGAACCCCCTCGTCCGTGGTCGCAGCCGGCCATTGTCCCGTCCCGGAACCAGAACAACCAACCGCCACAACCACACCGTCGCCGTTTCCAATCCAGCAGCCACCGACCATCACCACCACCACACAAGACAACACAGCACCAACCCACTATGGTACACGCCGCGGAATTCAGTCCAGCCCGGTATGAGGACGCGCTCATCAATGGCTGTCCCAGCCTCAACCTGGAGGGCCTGTTGATGAAGCCGACGCCCACCGCCGCAACACCTAGGACGCTTCCCGACAGCACCCCCAACCTCCACCCCCAACACGAGGACCACCTGCCGCGGGGGATCCTCGAGACCGAAGCCGAAAAGAAGCACCATTGGTTTGTCGGCAGTATCGACCAGGGCACCACGTCGTCGCGCTTCCTCATCTTCAACGGCGAGGGCGAGCCTGTCGCGAGCCACCAAATAGAGTTTGAGAACCTGTACCCCAATTCAGGGTATGTACCTTATACGCACACTCTCGGGAATCCACTCCCGCTCCCGCTCCCGGCCCCGCCTCCACCCTTCACCCACCCACCTTGGCTGCAGATGCGGAGCTAACAATACATGCCAATAATTCAGATGGCACGAACACGACCCGCTGGAACTTATTAGTTCGGTCGAAGAATGTATCGACGGGGCTATGCGCAAGTTTGTCGACCTTGGCTACTCAAAGTCAGACATCCGCTCAATCGGCATCACCAACCAGCGCGAGACAACAGTAGTATGGGACAGCACCACCGGCGAGCCCCTCCACAATGCCATCGTTTGGCCCGACACACGAACAAAGGCGCTCGTGCGCGAGCTCAAGTCGCGCGACTCGTCGGATAGCCTGTTAGACCTCTGCGGCCTCCCCCTCTCAACATACCCCAGCAGTGTCAAGCTGCTCTGGCTCCTCCGGAACGTCGACGCGGTCAAGCAGGCATACGAGGAAGGTCGCCTTGCCTTTGGAACCGTTGACTCGTGGCTCATCTACAAACTCAACGGCGGCGCCAAGGCCGAGAAGCCCGTCCACGTCACCGACAGCACCAACGCCAGCAGGACCATGTTTATGAACTTGCACACCCTGCAGTACGACGACAAGCTCCTGGGGTTCTTTGGCATCGACAAGACCAAGGTGCAACTACCCAAGATCGTGCCGTCATCCGACCCGGAGTGTTTCGGCAAGATTGCCAGCGGCACGCTGATAAATGTGCCCATCGCCGGGTGTCTGGGCGACCAGTCTAGCGCCCTGGTCGGCCAGTGCGGTTTCCGAACGGGCCAGGCCAAAAACACCTACGGCACTGGATGCTTCCTACTGTACAACGTCGGCACCGAGCCCGTCATCTCCAAGTACGGCCTCCTCGCCACGGTGGCCTACGACTTTGGTGGAGGCAGAAAACCCGTGTATGCCCTCGAGGGAAGCATCGCCGTCGCCGGGTCCGGCGTCAAGTTCCTCATGAACAACCTCGGCTTCGCCCAGGAGTCAAGCGAGATCACCTCACTAGCCGAATCGGTCCCTGACAATGGCGGCGTCGTCTTTGTCACAGCCTTTAGCGGGCTCTTTGCCCCCTACTGGATAGACGACGCGAAGGGAACACTCTGTAAGCCTTCCTTCCCCCCTCCTTTCAACCTCCCTACTAACAACCTCCGACAGTCGGCATCACCCAGCACACAACCAAGGGCCACATCGCGCGCGCCACGCTCGAGGCGACGTGCTACCAAACCCGCGCCATCCTCGAGGCCATGGAGAAGGACTCGAACCACAAGCTCGAGTCGCTCGCCGTCGACGGCGGCCTCTCCAACTCGGACCTGTGCATGCAGACCCAGGCCAACGTCAGCGGCATCCCGGTCGACCGTCCCCTCATGCGCGAGACCACGGCCCTGGGCGCCGCCATCGCCGCCGGCCTCGCCACGGGCGTGTGGCGGGAGCTGGAAGATCTCAAGGAGGTCAACCAGAACGGCCGCAAGGTGTTTCAGCCCGAGATGGAGAGGGACGAGTCCGAGAGGTTGTATAAGAAGTGGGGGCAGGCGGTCGAGATGAGCAAGGGGTGGGTTCAGGATCATTAGGGCGGGTAGGTAGGTAGCCTGTCTGTCTGTTTTGGATGGAGCGTTTTTGTTCTTTTCTTTTTCCTTTGGTTTTTTTGGGTCACGATGGGATTTAGCGGGTTGGGCATGGTCTTGCTTTTTTGGGGTTTGTCTTTCTGGTTGTTTATTCTTTTGGTGCTTGGTGTCTGGCGGGCTCTCTCCGTCTTGTCTGATACCGTGATCATTGCGGATTTACAGCTTAGCGGGCGGGGAAGGGGATGGGAATTGTACAGTAGTTGGTAGACATAACGTGGTCCACCATCGAGTGGCGCACCCCATCGAGTGGCGCACTTTTCCAG
>MU857260.1:0-13880 GCA_033296705.1 Chaetomidium leptoderma | reverse complement strand
CTCCGGAGAGGGACAGGAAAATTGCCAGGAGCGAAAGAGAGGAAGGAAGTGCCCCATAGCGTAGCGAAGGGCCGCACGACTGACGAGCGAAGCGACGCCTGCAATTTTATACCTAATATTAACGTCCGTTCCTAACTTAATATAGATTAGAGGTTTTTCGTACTACTTCTTAAGAATAAAAGTATAGATAGTTTAGACTTTCTATATTATAGTTAGAAGATTCTTAAAGAAATCTAGTCTAGGGGACGTCTTAGAGATTAGGACTTCGAGGAGGTTAAGTATAAACTTAAAGGAGATTATAATAAAGAGGGATATAAAGATAAGTTAAATTAGGAATAACTATAACTATATATTAGATATTTACTCCCTATTTAAAGATAGTCGTTAGGTATATCTAAGTAAAAGTATATAGGATACTATAGGTAAACAAATACTTTTTCGATATCCTAAGCTCTAAGGAGATTTATAATAATAATAATAAACTTTAGAGTTAAAATAACCTTAGGATAGATAAGATAACGAGAGGCCTAACTTAGAGGAAAAGAGATTAAGATTAAAAAGAATAGGCTAGGAGATATAGAGGGAGGTATAGAGAAGAGTAGAACCCTACGAAAATTCTAATATATCTACCTAAAAACGGTTACTCCTTCCTAGAGACGGTTACTCCTTCCTTTTTAACCTAAGTAGATAAAGTAGAATACTATAAAAAATCTAATATATCTACCTAGAAATGGTTATTCCTTCCTAAAGATAGTTACTCTTTCCTTTTTAACCTGAGTAGATAAAGTAGAATACTATAAAAAATCTAATATATCTACCTAGAGATAACTACTCTTTCCTTAGTTTTAGAATATTAAATTTTTCGACCTTAAGTCTAAACCTAATATTTACTTTAAAATATTTAAATTATGTTAATTAGTACGGTAGATAAGTAAATATAAGTTTACTATAGGGTATAGTTCTTAGAGATATTAATAATTCTAGAAATAAGTATTTAAAATCTAATATCTTACTAGCCTCTAGATATAAGTATCTAGAATCGAGACGAAGCTTAGGACAGGAACTACTTCGATTTTATACCCTAGTAGGATACGAGTACCTAGATCTAAGATCTTACTACCCTCTAAATATAAGTATCTAGAATCTAAGCCTATATTTTAGATACTCGTATCTAGAGGGTAGCTAGTAGCCTAGTATATTACCGGACTAACTTATCGCTAGAAGTATACTACGTTGAGTACTAAAGATGTTAGAATTCCGCTATCTCTATACTAACTCTAGACTCCTAGAGTACCTAAATTAACCTTCTTTTTAAAGTAGGTATATTTTACTTACAGTTCTAGTACTCTATATACCTATCATCTTAATTGTCTATAAATACCTAGGCTGAATTTAGTACTAAGACTAATGTAATAATAATTAGCAAGTGCTTTTTCTTTTTCCCCTCCCCTATTCCCTCCTATATAACGAACTAACAAGTTAATAGAACTAATAGCCGATAGCTAATAGCTAACAAGAACGACAAATATACGTTACTTATATACCCTTCTTTAAGTAAGTAGTAGTTTATATAACGGCCGGTTTAGAAAACCGAAGTAGATATTACCTACTAAATAAGGTTCAATTCTTATAAGTAGACTATTCTAGATAGAGTAGCTAGTAAGAAAGCGAAAACGTAGGGTCGCTATCTAGACTACCTGAAGCCGACGCGTTCCTAGCCTATACGGAAACACGCGTTGTTATCTCCAACCTAGTCTTGTCCCCGTCGTAGGGCGAAGAAATTCTCGAGCCGTCGGGAATAGTATTAGTGGTTGTATAGTCCCCGACAAAGCCCCTAGTTGTAGTAGCTTAGGTATTGACGACTATGTCCCCTACTTTATTATTGTTGATGATTCTAAAAGACGAATATATACTAGCCTCTATCCCGATATCTAGCCGCCTGTACCCGCGATACGTTGTATATTGGACTTCGAACTTGTACCTGAGGGGGTGGGTAAAGGCGAGGACGAAGGTGTAGGTCTCCGTTTTCTGTATTAGCGGATAGCCGGGGCTATAATACGTTTCGAAACGGTCGAAGCTAAAGGTCGCGACCGTCCCGTCGCTGCTGAGGTACGCCGATACAGTGCCTACTGGGTAGCTAGCGCCGTCTGCCGATACTACCGTTATTATAACATTGTCAAGTCGGGGTAAGATGGCTGCTGAGCTCGCCAATAGGGATATTAGAGCTAGAACTGCTAAGATGATGGCTTGTAGGGATGTGGAATATATGGTGCAGGTGTTTAGGACAATATCATTGAACGTGGTAAGGAATGAGAGATCTGTATAGGAGACGGTTCAATTTATATATCTCGTATGCCCTGGTTTGTACAGTTGATGTAACCCAGTTAACGAAAATAGTAAATGATATTAAGTTAATTACTGGGCCTGCAGCTGAGTGTAACCGAGCGTTGGATATTCCGGGAAACGGAACGGAGAGAGCATCGCGGGATACGAATTAGGATATATCCGCGTCTGGCCGGCAGCTAAACTAGAGATGCTCTAGTTAATGCCCCGTTCCTTGTGGCATTATTTGTTAACTAACTTTCGGCTGCCTGTGTGGTAGCCAACGGTTAACCCAATCTTCTGCATGTCGGGTGGGCTGTGACCAGACCTCTGCTTTAGGTTGGCTCGGTGTTTTTAGGGAGAGGCATGTAGAAGACGATATCGACGGGCTTATTGCAATCGTTCATGGCGGGTAATCCGGAACTAGGGATGTAAGACAGCTATGGAAGGGCCGGTGGATGTGCACTGTTCATGTGTAGTATCATGTTGTTCAAACAATCAATGTTAGGCCTATAGTAACGGCGCCAAACCCCCTGAATATTTCATCAGTAATAACATTGGACGTACTGAATGAGCTTGCTGGTATCCTTAGAAACTATGGCCGACATGCATTTGTTAGCATACACCTCTCAGCGGTTCTAAAGCCTGACAAATACATAGCAGAGCTGACCACTCCAAGTCAGAATCGATGTCGCTGACCAACCTTTGTGCTCAAATTCGGACAATCCTACTAGACCGGCTGACCAGGGTTGGAAATCGGCCTCGGACTGGTCTCGGAGCCGAGCTAACACGCAAACACTGGCCATCCAGCTCGGCATTTTCAATCAGCGGTACCTGAACCCGACTAACAATAATTCACCGAACGCCCGACAGCCTGTAGGTACAGCCTTTATCATGATATATTGTATAAGGGGTCAACGACCACGACTCTATCAAACCTTGAACACATCATCACTTCACCGCTCTCAAGTCCCGTACATTGACAATTACACATTTCACATCTTTGTGTCATCAGCAATCAGCGAGATTTCAGATCTTCAAACTCACCATGTCTCAAGCAACCACCAACCTCGCGGCCCTCTTGCCCTCTGCGGCCGGCAACCTCATCGTTGAGGAGCGCGCCATCCCCTCCCCCGGTCCCAATGAGATCCTCATCCGCAACCACGCCATCGCGGCCAACCCCATCGACTAGAAGCGCCAGGCCTTTGGCATCGCAATCACGTCGTACCCCTCGATCCTCGGGTCCGACGTCTCTGGCGTCGTCGCCGCGGTCGGATCCGCCGTGACCTCCTTCCAAGCCGGCGACCGCGTCCTCGGGTCCTGCGATGGCATAGCCACGGGCAACCCCGACCACGCCGCCTTCCAAACCTACTCGGTCGTGTCCGCCACGTCCGCCTCCAAGCTGCCCGCCACCCTCGCCTTCAAAGACGCCGCCACGCTGGCCACGGCCGTCGGCACCGCAGCCGTCGCCCTGTTTGACGCCCTTGGCCTGCCCGCCCCAGACACCAAGCCTTCGAAAGCGGAGAGCGGCAATCTCGGGATTCTAGTATGGGGCGGCGCGTCCTCGGTCGGGTCGGCGACCGTCCAGCTCGCCCGCCTGGCGGGGCTCAAGGTATTCGCCGCGGCGTCTCCGAAATATCACGACCATGTGCGCTCGCTGGGCGCCATTGAGGTAGTAGATTACCGCTCCCCGACGGCCGTCGACGACCTCGTAGCTGCTACCCAGGGTACCGGGATAGACATCACCCTCGCTATGGATGTCATCGCTACGGACAAGACCCTCCCGCTCGTAGTAGACTTGTTGTCCTAGTTTAGAGGTCCCAAGAAGGTGGCGTATACGCTACCCTGGCCGTAAGAGGTGGCTAAGCCGGACGGGATAGAGGCGGTTTGGATTAGGGGCGACAAGCTGTGGAATCAACGGCGGGATTTGTCGGGGGTACTGTACAATGAGCTGTTAAGCGGGTGGTTAGAAGCCGGGGAGGTAGTACCCGGGAAGGCGAGGGTTGTTGAGGGGGGTCTGGGTAGACTGCAGGCGGCGCTGGACGAGTTGAAGACGGGGGTTATCAGCGGGGAGAAGTTGGTTGTTGAACTTTGAGGGGCTTTCAGGCGTCTCAGGGGATGCTTGGAGTGGTTTGAAGAGTGTCAACACAGTGTAGTGATTTGAATGAGTATTTGATCAAAGTCTGTCTCATGGCTCGGGATGTTACTATTTCTAAATCCAATCAACTAAAATCCTCCGCACACGCAATCGGCCCACCGGAGCATAAATACTAACTAGTCCTCATCAGTTCTACAAGTCCCACTTGATCTCACGTCAGACCGAGACTCGCTTTCTTCAAGAACCCAACCGAGTCATCCCTGCTCATCTCCCACGCGATGTCGACGTCCACTCGGGCAGTGCCGTGGCGCGGCCTTACGACAGTGTCCAAAGCTTGGCCTTCGGCTCCCGCGCACTAGCAGGGACCGGGTAGACTCTAAAATTGCTCTCGAAATTTTCAACCTTGTTGTTGGTTGTCTCGGACTCGCGGATCTTCCGACCCCTGGCTCCCTAAGCCCGATCTGATGCTTGTGGCGTCGCGATAAGAACCATGGCACTGTTTTTATTCTGCCAGTGCCCGTTCGTTCCGCGATAACTACCTCATCCGAATTTGTGTCCGACCTACCTAATACACTACTCTAGTATTCTCCATTGGCATCACTACCATCCCCCGAGGTAACCAACAAGCTCGCCGCCATGAAGAAGGTATTGCTAGCAGTAAACTCGGAATACGGCCAGGCCAACGTCTTCCTCGCCGTCAGCCACGCCCTCCAGGCTCTCGACCCGGATGTGCAGATCCATTTCGCGTCATTCGCGCCCATCTCCAAGGATGTTTCCACGGCCTCCGAGTACTCGGTGCACTGCACGGCCGGGGCGCAACCATGGAACTTCCACATGCTCGACGGCCCGAGCCTGATGGACGCCATGGCGAGCAAAGAATTGGCGGTCGGGTTCGGGGACACATTAGAGAAGCAGGTCAGCTTCTCCTCGACGATGGATGTCCTACGCCAGATAATGCAAGTGTTGCTGCCCTGGAACGGGCCCGAGTTCGTCCAAATCTACAAGAGCTTCATCCGGGTTGTTGACGAGGTCCAACCCGACATCATCGCCGTGGACTCCCTATTTTGCCCCGTCCTGTCTGCCTGCCGCCATCTCAAGCTGAAGCACCTTGTCCTGTCGCCCAACACGCTCAAGGACTTTGCGACCGCGCTTCAGCCATGGGGTGCCATGTTCTGGAAGTACCCAGTGTAAGCCACCATCACCGTCTTTCTCCTCTTGGCTCTGTCTTGCTGATCCGTGTCATCGCCCTAGGATGGGCTCGGGCTTTGAATTCCCCGTCCCCTGGAAATCCATTCCCGCCAACATGATCTTTTGCTTCTCCCAGATATACTACGCCTTGACCGACAGCTCGGTGCGAGCCGTGGGGGCCTACGTCAAGCGGGAGTTGGGCGCCGACGTCATCACGTTCGACACCCTCATGTTCCGACCGTTGCCGGGGCAGAAGGTTCTCGTCTCCAACCGGGCCGAGATTGACTTCCCGCTTGTCGTCCCCGGCCACTTGACAGCATGCGGACCCGTGATCCGCCCCGTACCGGCTGTTGTTGAAGTGGACGCCGAGCTGGATGCGTGGCTGAAGCATGGCCCAACCGTGTTTATCAGTCTGGGGACGCACAGGCACATGTTTGAAGAGGAGGCCTTGGAGATGGCAGGGGCTGTGCAGCAGCTCCTCGAGGCCGCGGCTACGCAGAAAGGGGGTGATGGGGGGGTTGGCGCGCCCGGGAGCCTGCAAGTGCTGTGGAAATTAAAGAGGTCGAAGCCCGGCGGCGCTGCCTTTTATGAAGTTGGGCCGGGAACAAAGGTATACGGAATCCTGCAAAACGCCATCGAGGCTGATCGGGTTCGGATTGTGGACTGGGTGAAGCCCCAGCCCTCGGCCGTGCTCCAAACCGGGACTGTGGTGTGCTCGGTCAGCCACGGAGGGGCGAACTCATTCCACGATGCGTTGACGTATGTACCCCCTCGAACTGACTTGGGGAGGCGCCAGGCTAACATGACACAGCTGCGGTGTTCCTCAGATTGTACTCCCCGCTTGGATGGACTGCTACGACTTTGCCTGTCGAGCCGAGATCCTGGGCATTGGTCGTTGGGCCAACAAGCAGACCATGCCTAAGTGCACAAAGAGAGAGCTCGGTCCCGCCCTCGTCGAGGTGGTGCTCGGTCCAAAGGCGCAGTCGATGAGAACGAGGGTCCAGGAGCTCGCAGCATTGTGCGCCAAAACCCCAGGGGCATCAGTCGCTGCGTCTGCGATCTTGGGCGAAGCAGACGACAAAAAGAGCAAATAAACGCTCCTCGGACATGGAAATGGTCGTGGTAATATGATGAGTATGCATAACAAAATACAGCCTTAATTCCCCCCCCTGAACCCCTGGGTATCAACGAACATGACAAATGAAAATAAAAAACCCTCACATCCTCCCCTTGGACATCTTCTCCCTCACCCGCTCCGGACTAGAAGGGGAAACATAGCCCTGGACTCCATACTGCCCGGGCCTTGTGCTCCCCCGCTCCACATCCACAATCAGCTCATGCATCACATGCACCTCAAACGGATTACTCCTCAGCCCATTGGCCCCGGCCGGCGCCAGCTCGACCTCGCTCCCCATCATAGACGCGGCGGACCCATCATCAGCCGCCGCCTTGGAACCTGTCGGCACCCGACGTACGCCGCTGCCGAGACCGGACTCCTGCGCCGACCGCCCCCCGCCGGATCCCCGCCCGGCCACGCCCGAGTCGTCCGCGTGGGCGTACCCCTTGGTGGAGCGGCTGACCTGGGACGCCAGGCTGGGGAAGTACCGGCTCATAAAGGGCCGCATGGTCGGGAGACAGGCGCAGGTGATGGCCGACGTGAGTTCGCCGACGGACCAGAGGGACGCATCCACGTTTTCCCAGGGGAAGTCGTCGAACTGCTTGAGGTAGCGGATGCGGATGATGGAGATGATGACGGTGCTATGGCGGGATCAAACGAGATGGGGTTAGTTGGTGACTGAGTGAGGTATTGATATGACAGGAACTTGGGGGAAGAAAGATGCTTGCGTACAAGAAACCCAGGCTGAAAATAAACAGGAGAATTATCCTGGACGGACGTGCCAGCTGCAGTGACCAGATGGCCGGCAGCGGCAGGACAAACACGGCTACGTCGGTGATGATATTGCCGGCGGCGTTGATGTACCACTGCGGGATGTTGGGCATGCAGGTGGCGTCGAGGGTCGAGTCCCAGAAGCCGGCGATGGGGGTGCAGATGAAGATGCCCACGAGGACCTGTGACAGCGCCCAGCCGCCGACGACGATGATGCTGCCGATGTAGATGTTTCGCATCTTCTGCACCGCCAGCACGCGGTAGTATTGGAAGAGGAAGGTCAGCTTGAGGAAGAGCAGGGCTGAGCAGTAGAGAACGATGGAGACGTAGAAGTCCTATCGGGGGGTCAGCGTCGAGTGTTGCGAGCGAGTACTGCTTGGTACATGTGCCCCTGAGTGCAAACTCACCCTCAGATACAGCGGGATATTCTGTGGTTCCATGATGTAGATGTGCCTGCCTAGGCCGTATGTGGTCATGTGGGCGATGGCAATGCCCGAGCCGTAGATGGCAAGCTGGCCTGGTTAGCACAGTTGAACAAGTATAGCAGTACTAGTAAGCTCACTTACCAGGCCAACAAGGCAGACATAGTCGTCGACACCAAGCTGTTTAATGACCACGCCACGCGTCCACAGTCGCAACCCGACCATCAAGGTCGACCATAGCAGACAGAAGATGACGGACCCGATAACGGTCGGCCTCCGGTCTTCGAAGGCATTGGGGGGCAGCGCCGCTGGTGGCGAAGCCATCCCGCGTCGACAGTGGTTGTTTGGAGGAGAGGGGATTCAGTCCGCGTTGATGGGAAAGACGGGGTCGGTCTGGGGTCAAGGGGGCTGGAGAGTCGTGTCTAAGACGCACGTGAAAACATCACGACGGTCGTGTCGGGTCCCCCAAGTATTTGAGCAGCGCGCTCCTCCACATCGTCCGAGATCCGGGGAATCATTAGCGCGGGGAACAGAGGTCAAAGCTGAGGTTGAGACGTACGTAGGCCTGCGGGAATATACACTAGTGATGCTCCTCGACGGAAGCGAAGCGAGCAACTTGGGATGAAAAGTTAGCGCCCCCCCCCAACCTGTTTGCCCGAGCGTGGTCGAAAGGACGAGACCCTTCTCGGGAGAGCTGCCCCATACCTTAGCCTCTCTGGGATTCAACGGCATCGCGCACGTTCAATGGAGTCCGCTTCGGGCTAAATAGTCGTTAGGGTTTCTCGGCGCACTAGTTAGTGGGCAGGCCCCTCGTGGTCCCCTCGTGGGTGAGTGGAGTCTTGGGAGCGTCAGCACCCTGGCATCTGAAGTCGCTTCAGGGGCTCAGGGATCCGTCCAACTTTGACAAACATGATGGCTATGTACGCAGGCATACGGCACCCACAGTACGAAGTAGCCGAAACTATAAAACAGCCGCCCGTTGATGGATAACGCGAGGTGTCGAACCAGCTGAAGCAGGCTCGGCAGGCAACAGGGGAGGTCTGCGGTATCCCTGTTATCCACAAGTTGGCCCGAGCTAGCTCGCTAGTGTGTGCCTGTCCCGTCCCTTGGCTGGCATCCCCTGTGCACATTCGGGTGAAACGGACGGGTTCCAACAACCCGGTTCTTCTAGCTGATGGATGTATGTACAGAATACATGAACAAATCCGGCTGGTGATCTCCTCGCGCACAAATGTTTGGCGCTTTTCTTACCAGCGACGTCGGTTTGAGGAATCATGGATTCGGTACCCCTGTGTGGCCTGTGATGATGCCCCTGACGGTCCTGACGCGACCCGGATCCTAGCCGGCTAGAATACTACATCTTGGCACGTTGGGGCGGGCGCACGAGCACTGCAGTGTGCCGTCCGCTTAGGTAGCCAGTGGCTTCCACTGGGCCGAGTAGCATGTCTGGCTGTTTCTGCTCGGCCAATTCAACCATAACCTGGTGTCTCCCTTCCAGCTGAGCCGTCCGAGAGCCCAGACGTTTCTCTGCCAAACAAGCCAAGTCTCGACGTAGTTTCCGTCTACATCTGTACATACATTGTACAATGGCTCCCATGACGTGGATCGCCGGGCTGGTGCTCGCCGCCAGCTCGCTCGTGTCTGGCGTTCCACAAGTCCCAGACAGTGCAACCACACCGAACGACAGTGCTAGCCAGTTTGTCTCGGACCTGATCGCCAACGCCACGCGGGCCGAGCAGGACCAAGCTCATGAGAAGCGTTTCCTCTCCTGTTCCCAGGACAGCTCATTGGTCGTCAACCTTGGTTATGCCAAATACCGGGGTGTTCACACCGCGTCGACGGGTTTGAACTCCTGGAAAGGGTCCGAGCACACCTCCGCTCCGGCGCTCCGGGGCTCCCTCGCTGTGCAATGCTTACCCGGTAAGACCGTTGCTGACCACTCGTGCTCACTTGTAGGATTCGCTACGCCGCCCCTCCCACGGGTCATCTCAGATGGCAACCCCCTCACGCGCTGCCCCTTCGGCTCAACGCCCCCATCACGGATGCGGCGGCCTTTGGGCCCATCTGCCCACAGACGATGCCCGCGGTGCCTAATGTTCCCTTCATCCCCGGAAACGAGGACTGCCTCTTCTTGAACGTCTATGCGCCGCCCAATGCCTCCAAGCTACCGGTGCTGGTTTACATCCACGAGGGCGGATATGGCATGGGCGATGGCACCCACGACATGAGCGAGATCATCAACGCCAATGAGAAGGGATTCGTGGCCGTGACGCTACAGTACCGCGTGAGGCCAACTACTAGTACCTACTGTCCGTCAGAAGGGCGGGAAGCTAACCCGTCAACAGCTCGGCGCTTTTGGCTGGCTGTCGTCCAAGGAGGTCAAGAAGAACGGTGCCGTCAATGCCGGCATGCTGGACCAGGCGTTTGCCTTGGCATGGGTCAAGCTGTACATCTGCCAGTTCGGCGGCGACCCGAGCCAGGTCACCATCGCCGGTGAGTCGGCCGGCGGCGGCTCCGTCATGTACCACGGCATTGCCCTCAAGGGTGACCTCGGGAACCTCCTGTACAAGCAGGGTATTGCGGCCTCGCCCTACCTGCCGTTCCAGTACAAGTACGACGACGCGCTCCCGACGAGCAAGTACTATGCCTTCTCGCAGGCCGCGGGCTGCCCCAGCAGTGGCAACGTCTTTGACTGCCTCGTCAGCAAGGACACCGACACGTTGCAGCAGGCCAGCTTCGACGTCACTCAGGCGTCGACCTACGGCTACTGGTATGTCAACCCCTTTAGAGTACAGTACCTAAATATAACCAGCCACTAACACCCTTCTTATCCAGGGCCTTCTGGCCAGTCACGGACAACAGCTACATCTTGAACCGCCCGGGTCAGCAGCTCCCGACCAAGAAGATGAACGGCCAGAACTTGCTCGTCGGCCACAACGCCAACGAAGGGCCCCTCTTCGTGCCGCCCATCTTGACCACCCAGTCCGACGTGGTCAACTGGCTGCAGGGCTCCGAGTTCCCCAACCTGACGCCGGCCCAGATCAACACCATCCTCGCCGCCAACCCCAACGACGCCGTCACCAGCGCGACCGGCCCGCACTTTGAGACCGACGGCCTCGGCTCGGCCACGGCCGTGCACGTCTCGCAGGACGCCAACGGCCAGCAGCAGCGCGCCAACAACATCTACGCCGAAGCCACCTTTGCCTGCCCGGCCTACTGGCTGGCATCGGCCTACTCGGACCGCGGCGCCTCGTCGTGGCTCTACCAGTACAGCGTGCCCTACGCCTTCCACGGGTCCGACGTGGCGGCCTACTTTGGCCCGCAGACGCCCAACCAGTCGGACGATTTCGCCCTGGCCTTCCGCCGCATCTGGGGCAACTTTGTCCGCACCGGCAACCCGTCCATCAGTGCGCCCCTGGCCAACGGCGCCGGCGCCGCCAACCCGAATGCGCCGCACCCGGCGACCAACTGGCCGGCTTGGAGCGATGCCGCGCCGAAGCTGATCAATCTGAATACCACGGGCGGTGTGGCCAGCCAGACGCCGCTGCCGTGGGGGCCCGTGGTGACGCAGTTTACCGGTCCGGGCCTGGCTAATGCCATCAGCCTGGCCTCGGCCGCGCAGTGGGAGGGCGGCCGCAAGGCGCGCTGTGATGTGTACATAGGGCTTGCGGCGAGCATCCCGTTGTAATGGGGATGGATGTGTCTTTACCGGTGGAAGTTTGATAGGAGGTGAGAAAGTGGTCAGGGGTAAGGGGTAGAATTGTTGATAGAAAGCTACCATTTTGGAGCTTGATAATCAAAAAGAAACTGAATGGTCTTGTCATTCCTATTACCGGATAATATCCGCGGTGCTTAGGAAAATAGACTTACACGATATGGGATCCTAATGACGACAACCCAGCACCGGATCTCGCGAAGCCTCGCAACCCCCTAGTTGGAACTGGGCTTCTGCACCCCCCGCGATGCCGGCATCAAAACGCAATCACAGCTGCAGGTACAGGAGTTCGACTAGAACTTGTTCTCCGTCCCCGGCGGACTTGCCCATATCTGCTTGCGTCGTACATTCGCGCTGCAGGGGGTTGCGTCGTGCATTCGCGCTGCAGGGGGCTCAGGGAATCGGGTCAAGAGGAAGCAAGTCGAGATCAAGAGCTTGGAGCACGCAATGCGAAATGGAACCAGTTGTTGACCAGAGATATAAACAATTCCTATCCCTCGCTGTAGCTCCAAACCATCAACCATCATACTCACCGAACCAACCTTTCCCAAACTCATCCCATTGCCCTTCATCACTAAAATGGCCCTCACCCTCTCCGAAGTGGTCATCCCGACCTTTACAAAAGGCCTCACCACCCTCTCGTACCTCCTCACCGTCGCCCAAGAACACGCCAAGTCCAACTACCTGGACCCCGATGCCGAATACCCCAACGCCCGCCTCGCCGACGACATACTACCTCTGACCTTCCAAGTCCAAAACGTAACGAAAACCGTCCGCAAAACGCTTGCTCGCTTAGAGGGTAAGGAGGACGCGCTGTAGGAGGATGACGAGAAGATAGTGGACGATTTGCTAGCGCGGGTTGTCAAGACGAAAGAGTTGTTGGCGGGGGTGGATAGGGGGGTGATAGATGCTCGGGC
Organism: Chaetomidium leptoderma; assembly: GCA_033296705.1. NCBI lineage: Eukaryota > Fungi > Ascomycota > Sordariomycetes > Sordariales > Chaetomiaceae > Chaetomidium > Chaetomidium leptoderma. Next base: position 1,330 of record MU857260.1, on the reverse strand, counting down.
GGGTAAGAGTGTTGATTTATAAGTTTGCTCAGTCCTTTCCCCCGAGAATGATACTGATGTTCAAGACAGGCCTTTGGGACAACAGACCATCCAGGTTCCGGCCCAGGCGGCCGCGCTTAACTAGGGTATACCGAATTTCTTTTTCCACCTACAGACGGCGTATACCATTCTTCGGGCCAAGGGGGTGCCCATTAGGAAGAGGGATTACATTGGGAGTTTCTTGGCCCAGTGACGGCGGCTTGGTTGGACTGTTCTCGCGCGGTAGCACCGCGATGTCATGTCAGCACAGGACGGTCAGGTATGTGCACATACAGAAGCATTCGGTAAATATTTAGCCGACTATGGTACATTTGAAGATCTATAAACATCAAGAAGCCGTAGAAACTACGGTGGTTGGTTACCCTGGGCGCCGATAGACCCGCGGGAGGGGGGTTTAACTTTACTATAGGGTAGGGTATATAGCGATCTTAGATATTGCTAGGCAATATCCCCGCTACTTGTAATAGGTACTTAATTTAAAGGTTGTAGCTTTATCTATAGAGTGATCTAAGAACGTATATATTCCTAAACTCCTAGGAAGCGTTTATATAAAAAAGAGCCTCTTATAAGCCGCCCGCGGGGGTAGTATTAGCGTCCTTGGTCGGGACGAGGCTTTCTAGAAGACACGGAAAAGCTAGACGTATAATACGTATCTCTACTCGGGAATAGGCTAACCTTAATATAAGGAACAGACTCGGGCCGTCGAGAATAGGTAAAACCCTTGAGTATACTAGGCTATTATTATACCACTTCTGAAACTAAAGTACTAACGACTAGCAATAAAAGTACTTAAAATACTCCGCCTCAACCTCCTCTTCAGCCTCACAGCCCTAGTTCTCAGTACCCGCGGCGTACCATCGTCCCTATCCTACAACCTCGCCGCCCGCGACGGACTATATAACGCCTCCAGCGAGATATATCGCCCTATACTCTAGGCCAATGCTTGCTTCGCCGCTTTCATCATGTCGGGCACAAAGGAGCAGGTTCTACAGTACATCGACAACTAGGACCCGGCCAACGCCGAGAAGGTGGTAAGTACAACTATTCTAGACTTCCAAAGGCATAGATTGCTAATAATAGATGAACACTCTCTAGCTTTACACTTACTATAGATGTTCCGAGACTATAGTATAGGAGTAGGCGACGGGGACTTTAGGATACAAAGTGTCAGCCTAAGTTGGGCATCCCTTAGTAACTTGAAGCTGGCACTATATCTACTAGGAGTGTCTAGGGTTAGTGTCACAAGTTAAGCCAACAGACCCCGGGACGTGCATGTGCAACAGGGAGCGGG
>MU857259.1:0-13881 GCA_033296705.1 Chaetomidium leptoderma | reverse complement strand
CTCAATGGCCCGCTCGAGGGCGCTATCCAGGTCGCGCCGTCGGAATACTACGAGCTGGGCGCCGTGATGGAGCCGTACTTCGGCCCGGACGGCTCCCTTCACCCCGTGTCGCAAGCGTCCCTCATGGAGCCCCCGGTGTCGTCCCACACCGTCCGCGTCCGGTGCATCGACGCGTGGGAGCAGGATTGGGCCGACCTGCACTGGCGCTGCCACGACGCCCCCGTCAACGACCTGTACCCGAGACGCCTAGGGCCCCGCCCCGACGACGAGACCTTCGACCCGAACATCTACGTGCTGGAATGCTGCGGGCAGAAGCGGCCCTGGGCCTACGACACCTATCTCCAAGTCGCCGCCCAAGGCGAATTCCTCACCGTACACGAATACGTCTCGGCCGTGCACCCGTGGCTGATGGCCATGCGCGATACCCTCCTGGACGTCCTGGGCAAGATGGATGGCCAGCCCAAGTGGCCGCCTGAGACCAAGCTGGCTGTCTTGTATCTAGGGCCGGGCCCGTTGCGCATCGATCATGAGGACAAGTGGGCCTGGTGGCACAGGAAGCCGCCCGTGCCCCGCCCTGCAAGAGATCAACCTTCGGCTGAGGAGCGCGAACGCAGGGCTATCGAGAGGGCGATGGCAAGGTCTGCGGCAGTGATACGCGCGCGAGAGGAGGAGGCGGCACGAGTAGCCGAAATGGAGAAAGAAAAGTAATCTGGGACGGTCTGCTATATCTTAAAGGGAAACCAACATAGCCTCTAAGAGTGAATAACAAAGCAGTTGAGGCGATCTTTGGCCTTTGAAAAAAACACAAAATGACGCCTTTTCGATCAATTACACTCCTTGGCGCCTGAAGCCATACAACCAACTATAGGTACGTGGGGTAACCGCCTCTTATATGCTCCAGAGTTAAGTCTCTTAATATTATTATTCCTACACCGCTGTGCCCTAAGGCTTGCCGGACCCTCATCTTGCTTACTGTACAGGAAAACCGTGCCCTCGCAGGCCGGGTGAAAAACCCATACCGACGATCAAGGAAAACATCAGTGACTGAGCCTGCGAATACAAATAAGGAAGGCCTCCTGGCCTTCGAAGGAGGGGACATCAGACGGCCAGCTCCAGTTCTAGCCTCCTGGCCAAGCTGTACATCGGCAGTCTCCCCGAGTCCATCAGCCAGCCCAGGATCCTCCCCGTTAGCCGTGCAGCTGCAGGGCTAATACCCTGTAGAACAGAATAAAAGTCCCTCCGAGTTCGAAGCTCCGCTCTCTCCCATCTTCGAGTCAACGGTGGGGCCAAACACCACATCACCAGGTGTTCGACAGTCTCTTGCCCTTCCCCACACTCGCAGTAAGGCGTTAGAACCTCTGGGACTCCTTGTTTGAACAGGAAGTTCCGGAGACCTATCGCCCCAGTCCGAATTTGGACCAACAGTGAACTCTTCGCTTTGCTGAGGCCCTCGTGCCTTTTTAGAGTCATGTCTGTGAACAAGGTCTTCTGCTGATGGTCGAAGTCGTCAGCTGGCCTCATTGTTGCGCGGCCGTTTCGTTCCTTTAGCCATCTCTCCCTCCAGGCCTCTTCTACCACCCTGTCCGTGTCGGCGGTTCCCCCAGTCCAAACTACAATCGTGATGGCGGCTTCCTCTACCATTGTGGGCCTCTGTGGCCCAAAGGCTCGCGGTCGGCCCCTGTTGCCCGTTCTCGAGTTGAGTCTTCGGTATATCTTGCCGCAGGCCGCGTGGACGATGTTCCCTGCGGCCTTCTTGCCACCCTGGCCATCGTCCAGAGCGGGCATTTGGAGTCGGGCCTCGAAATCGGCTAGCCGCTTGTTGAAGTACAGGTCCAGCGGCGGCACCCATGTCTCTGTTTCGAGATTGCGAATGGGAGCGGACTTGAATGCTCCTGCTACTATCCGTAGGCTCTTGTTTTGAGCCTTCCCGAGGGCTCCAGTGATCCCCTTTGTTAGTCTCTTAATAAGGTAGGTAGGCAAGCTTCTTAAACAGTAGATCCCCTATTAAATTCTGAAGCTCTTCCCTCCCCGCCTTGTAATAAAAATGTAAGGGCGGGGTGAAAATGCCCGTGCTGAGAGACTGCGGCGGGCGGCTCATGATGTCGGGCACAGCGCGTTCAAAACCCAAGCACATGTCGGGGAGTCCCGAGGTGACCATGATGATCCAGACGATTTCGACAGGGGCGAGAGGAAAGACGGAGAGAGAGGAGGCGTCCTTGAACGCGAGGCCGATAAGGAGCGTGCCGGCCTGCGCGATCGCGAATTATGGGCTCGAGTCGCTGAACCCAGTACACTAGTATCTCGACGTCAGGCTCTTTGGGATTGTAGCTCAACAAGCTCGGATCTTGCTGAGCTTGCCAGGCCATTGTCAATATTACCACGTTTGTCTGGGCCTCAAGGATGTGGATCCCGAATTCGAACGCATCCCAAGGGGCCTCGAGCTTGTAGGGGCTAGCCGACGTTGGCACGTTAGGATAGACTGACGAATCGCTCCGTGCTATAGACTTACTTGAGGGCCGTACAATACCTAAACCAACGTTCCCCAGCCCCGGGAGCTCGCCCCGGAAAAAACCGTCGGAACTCTCGCGAGCCCAGGTCTCGTCGGTGCAGTGCAAGAACGATTTCCTGTAGTTGCCAACAGTATCGCCATCGCCATCGACAACGAGGGCCGAGTTGTAGTACTCGGGAGAGGCTGGGCACTCTGCGTCCACCTTCTCTGAGTAGCCTACTTGTCACAAATCAACCAACCGGCACCTGTGGAACTGCGCCACCCGACACGCGGAACGTGAGGGGCGCGGGACACCCCGGGCCAATCAGTGCGGGCGAGGACCGGACCAATAGGAATGGACTTCGGGTGCTCAGCCGAGCAACAGGACTGAGCAAGACTGATCAGAATGATCAGTCCGGATCAGCGGCTCCAAGCCACTGATCAAGGTACGAGGTACCAACCAAGAGTAGATAGCTATATAGTCACTCGTTCTGGTGAACTCTGGAGTTCACCAGTTGTCAACAAAACACTGCACTCGTTACAAGCTGTTGCGGGTGTGGCCTGGCTCAGCCAGACCGCCCACACCGCGGACCGCCCACATTGCCCACATCTTTGGCCCTGCAGGTCGGCAAGGCCTGCCAACCTGCATCCTCCAGACAGTGAAGATCACCAGTTTCTCTCTCTTCTGCGTGCGCAACACAAGCTCAGTACCCTCTGCAGTGTGAGACCTTGGGTCCGCCCAAGGGCTCCAAATTGGCCCCAGGAGCTCCGCCTCGAAACCAAACTGCGGTCAAGTTCGGCGAATTACCGGTCGCTCTGTCACCCGGCCTTTGACGAACACGTACAACCCCCTTCGCCAGCTCCTGGCAAGGCATGTACGTGCCAAGAGTCACGAGAAAAGCTGGGTGGGCCACCCGTCAAGTCGGCCCGCCGCGTTCCGGCAGCCCTTGGCGAGGGGTTGAAACAGACTCGAACAGGGATCATATCCGCCATCCCTGCTCTTGGTCGGCTTTGCGTTAAATCCAGAAACGGCTCCTTGGAGTATTCTATTCCCACGCCCCAGTTTCTTAGGGTAGCTGAATAAACCCGGGGAGCTATTTCTGGTTTATAGTTCAGTCATCCCTGCTGTTCCTAACGTCGAAAACGGCTTCAAAAGGAAAAACTTTAGGGGTGGGAATAGAATATTCTAGGGAGTCAGTTTTAGCACTAGCAAACAGCCGTTTCCCGCTCTAGAAATAGAGGGATATCTAGTGATAACGCTTGCTGTCTGTTTTCCGAGCGTGCTTTTCAAAGGCGTTGCCGTCAACTAGCTATGTGGGGGAGTGTATATAGCAGGATCAATCGTCTTTGCCCCCGGCTCCGCTTGCCGATGCGACGCAGCAGGAAAAGTGAAGGAGGGGCCGTTAGATTTGCGCCAAGACCAGAACTCCACGGTGAGCCTCGTGCCCAGGGTTCAGGACAGAAACCGGGAGCTTCAAAAGGCGCAAACTTAGGCGCAGTCGCGCCGTCGGGCCGTGGGTGAGAGGAAGGGCGATGAAGATGATGGTGATAAAGCGCCATAAACCACTTTTGCATACCAACGACAGCAATAACTTGGGAGTGGAGAGCAAAGATACGCTGGGCGGGTCTGGGTCGAGGTGGGGTCTCATGCGCTGCCTCCACTGGTCAGGACCGAACTCGCGATTTGGCTAACCCGCCAACCCCGTATCCACTCGCGATTTACGATCTCGGTAGCGTATGGAGTGGGAGGTAACAAAGTGCATTGCAGAGCTACCCTGACAAAGGAGAGCTAGCGAGTGTGGGCATATATATATACAAAAGAGACCCCCCTGGTGCTTGTGTAAGCTCGTCACGCGTTGCCAAGCTCCCAGGAGTTTAGCAGCCACTACCAGCCACATCCTGTGGCTGGGACAGGGCGAAGGCGCTGGAGGTGGGGATGAGGAGAGGGGGGGAGGGGAAGAAAGATGGTGGTGGTAAGGAGAGGAGGAATATAGGGGATGGGAGCAGGATTGAGGATGGGAGCAGGGAGAGCGGGGATGTGAAGAGGAGGCCCGTCGAGGTGAGGAGGGAGGGCGGGGATAGGTGGAGGGTCGAAGTGGGGAGGAGGTGAGGAGACTGATTTGGCTCTTGCTCTGGCCGTTCAAGGTGGTTGGCTGGGTCGTTTGGATTCTGATGATGAGGATATGGCTTTGATGGCTACCTACTGGCTGGATGTAATGGCTGATGGGATGAAGACTTAACATCGCTGGGCGGACGGCTGGGTCGTTGCAACCGGCCACTTTGGGAGGATGGAAGTGGTAATGCGAGTAATGGAATCACCTGCCCACCCCCAACTTACGCCTTTGAGGTGAGACCCTTGCGTGTTCATTGTTTGCAGTCTTCCACTTTAGCAACACTCTGCCTAAGCACTTAACCACGATCCCGACACTGTTCCCGACCTTCCATCAACCAAGGAAATACCATAACCATCTCTGCCCTGCTTGCTTGCTCCCTACGACACATCTCGAAGTCGGGGCCGCTTCCTTGCTATTGGAAGGGGCTTCGGTATGACTAAAAAGAGTGGCCCAAAGAGTGTCTCTCTCGCCTACTTCCTAAAGTGATCGAGGATTCAAAATGGCCATCGTGTCAAGATATGTCCTGTCTCATTCGTCGTCCACTTCGCCTTTGTGAAGACGCCGGAGCAAAGCGCCAACATCCGCTTGGCAGCGCTCGATGGGCGTTTGCTGAGTCCATTTCCATATCTCGTATGAAGAGTAAGATACAGCAAAGGCCACGCCGGCGACGGCGACGCCTATAGCCTCCACGCGGCGGGCGCTTTCCCACAGAATGTAGCTGCTATGTTTAAGCAGGTAAGAAAAGGGCCTTATTCTGGCATCAACAGCGCGGGAGCCTGGGTGGTTTAGACGCGGACTCACAGAATAGCTGCGGAAACCGTCAATGCGGAGACGGGGAGAGCACCTCTGCTCGGTGGCTTGCTGTTTACCAGGCAGGTTCGGGCGACCAGGCTACAGAGTAGACCTTGTCCTTGTGGCCTCTAAGCGTCGCTACACACTCGCTTGTTACGGGATTCCAAATCTTGATAGTTTCATCGTCTGATCCCGATGCTAGCCGGGCTCCATTGGGCGACCAGGCTACCGATTGAACGAACTTGTCATGGCCCGAAAGCGTCGTTGTACACTGGCCAGTGTATAGATCCCAGACCTTGACAGTCTGATCGTCTGAGCCTGACGCGAGACGAGCTCCATCGGGCGACCACACTACTGACGCAACTGAGTCTGTATGGCCCTCGAGAGTCGCTAAACTCTTGCAGGCCGAATCCCAGATTTTGATAATCGTGTCATCCGGTCCCGACGCAAGCTGGGCTCCATCGGGCGACCACGCTACTGACAAGACTGAGTCTCTATGGGCCTCGAGAATCGTTCTACACCAGCCGGTTGCCGAATCCCAAGTCCTGATAGTTTGATCTTCTGACCCCGATACGAGCTCCCTTCCATCGGGCGACCAAGATACCGAAAAGACCGAGTTGTCATGGCCTTCAAGCGTTGCGATACACTGGGTAGTCGCTAGGTTCCAGATCTCGATTGGCCCGTCGCGCGATCCCGACGCAAGCCGGGCTCCATCGGGCGACCACGCTACTGACAAGACTGAGCCTCCATGGCTCTCAAGGGTTGCTATACACTGGCCGGTTGCCGGATTCCAGATCTTGATAGTCCTGTCAGACGATCCCGACGCAAGCTGGGCTCCATCGGGCGACCAGGCTAGCGAGAAGACCGGTCCGCTATGGCCCTCGAGAGTCGCTCTACACTGGCCTGTCGCCGGATCCCAGATCTTAACGGTGTTATCAGCTGACGCAGACGCGAGCTGTACGAGGTCCGAGTCGGCCGAGTGCAGAGAAGGAATGCTTTGATCGCCTTGCGGCCGGGAAGACTTGTCCTCAGACCTGTCGGCAAAGTAACCAGCCGTACGAAAGTAGTCGCTGTGCTCGGGAAGATCTGTGGTTGCTGGGTCGGAGTGGTCTGCCCGATCATAGTCGCACAATTCCGGCGCCGGGGGTCCTGCGCTCTCGTGGACCGCGTTGCTTATCCACTCTTGGACATTTCCATTGTCTGTGCCCTCCCGGACGGAGGCTGCAGTTTGGGCCATGTTGCAGTGCGCGTCTCGTATTGACCGTGGGAATCACCTCTTGTCCAGTCCCTTAAAATCCAGTGTCAGTGAGGGAGGAATTGATCTACCGGGTGAGAAAGACGGAATCGGGTGGTATGGTCTTGGAAGAGGAGGACAGGACAGAGATAGGTAAGGTACCTTACCTAGATGGACTTGGGCATCGGCCAGCTGCCAGCCGCCGGAAGCAAACAAGTGGTGTTGAGGTGTTGAGGCGTTGAAGTGTTGAGGGACGCCCAACTGCATCGGTGCGACCCCAAACCCCCGAGCGAGCAATGAAACGTGATTACGTACTAACTATATACTTACCAGGTGGCGCCCACTAAGTTAACGTTAGATGCGCGGGTCCGCGCACTTACGTAATTGCATCTGATTACATAATTGCCAAAAAAAGTCCCCGCGCGCCCGCGCGCCCCTGACTGCCACCACCACTGCCACCACCACCGCCACTACCAATGCTCCAGCAACCATGGCTACCACCTTCGCGGACGACTGCCTCCTTCCCGAGAACATATACGACTCCAGACAAGGCCTGTTCGAAGCAATCAACACGTGGGCCAGACCAAGAGGATACGCCTTCACGACAGGGAAATCGACTACCGAAAAGAGCGGGAGGGTTACCGTTACATTCGCTTGCGATCGGGGTCGTCGACTACCTGAGGCATCGCGGCGTTCAACTCGAGGGAAATGACCGAGGCTCTGCTCGACCACGGCGCCGACGTCAACGCCGTCTGTAGCAGCGGGACGGCCCTGCGCCTGGCCGTCGGAAGCGGCTTCAGCGAGGTCGCGCGCCTGCTTCTCGAGAGGGGGGCGGACGCGGAGATTGAGCAGCCTGACGCGAGTGTGTTGCAGACGCCGCTGCTGACCGCCCTGGCGTACCAGGAGCTCTCGAGCGCCCGGGTTCTCCTCGAGGCCGGCGCCGACGTTAACCACGGCGTCAGGGACAACAGCCCGCTTAGGTTGGCCGCGTACTACCTGGAGGACGAGGAGGCCGTGCGCCTCCTGCTTGAGTTCAGCCCGGGCCCCGACGTCAACATTCAGGACACGGTAGGGGACACGGTGCTCAACGACGCAAGCGGCGACGGCCACCTTCCTATCGTCAAGAGGCTGGTCAACTACGGGGCCGATGTCGAGCTCGCCAACGCGACCGGCATCACCCCGCTCTATCGCGCCATCAACAACCGGCAGATCGAGGTCGTGGAGTACCTGCTCAGCAGGAAGGCCAACGTCAACATCGTCCTTAGGCAGAGCGGCACCGCGCTGCACCTCGCGTGCCGGCGCGCGGACCTCGAGATCGTGAAGCTCGTCGCGGCACGGCGCGGCATCGACGTGAACCGCGGCTGCGACGAGATGGCGGGCACGCCGCTCATGTCCGCGCTGTGGGGGATCGCGAGCCCATGATGTCGAGATATACCGTCTCGGACTTGTAATCGTACTCGAATCGGCGGATTTTTGGTTCGTCGAGTTCGACCAGCCTGGCGTCCAGCTGTTCAAAAAGATCGTCGACTTGGCTCGCCTGCCAGTGGAAGCTAAGAATCGACTCGCTGCCGCGGTGGCGAGCGCTGACAATGTAATCGATGATCTCCTCAATCGTGGAAACGTCTAGCGAAACCTGTGAGGGGTCAGCATCTGCCATCTGCGCAAACGAGAGAGAAAGACGCGAAGTACAGGCTCAACGTGACGCTCGCTACCCGGCGAAGCAAGCGGCCTCGCTGGCGAAGCGGGGGGATTTTGCGACGCCATCACCGGTGCAGCCAACGTCGCAACGGTTGATGGGCAGTAAGGTTGGGGAGTAGGAGGAGAGGGAGCGAAAAGGGAAGAAAAGCATGCTTACCTTGTTTAAGCGAGTCCAAGCGCCTCGCGCACAAGCCTGTGTCCAAGCGCCTCCTGGTCCACGTGACGTGTTGTTCCGCTTTCGATGGTGGCGGGGTCGTGGGGCACAAACGATCTGCATTTTGACACTTGGAACCTGTGGGTCCGGCACAGCTGAGTGGCTCAAGCTGAGCAGCCACCAAGACCAAAGAGCTGCTGGTGAACACAGCCGGGTACGCGCGTCATAAGGCAGGGTGCTTCCGATAACAAGGGCAAAAGGCAGCGACAAAGTCACAGGTACTGTTGCTATTGCAAGATGGAAGGACAGTCACATACAATGACCCGCGCCTTTCTTCACCCAGCCCACCAGTTACTTGTCAACCGCAACTCGCAATAGACTTATCACTACTTTCTGGCTGTGAAAATATGCCTGGGACCAGTTAGCAAGGCTCTGCTCCGAAAGAGACTGCGTTTGACAAAACGGCAGGTTGCAGGTGTACTAGAACCTACAACGTGCAGTATGCATTCGCAGTAATACCGTGCATCTCGACCCTGACCTTTTCGGAGAGATCGCGAATCTCATCCGGAGTCCGGCTATGACCTCGACTCAGGGGCGCTAAACTGAGTGGTTGGCAGGCTTGTTGGATGCCAAGGTTGAACCACCGGCCGACGTCTCTACCAGGGTCTCTGGAGGCCGGCCGTTGAGGGGTAACTGGGTTCAATTCTATCGTTCGGATCCTGGTGATTCTTCCCGACAGCTGGGAACTCATGACAGAATACTTTGTCCACCCACGGCATCTCCGCCTTTACGTCGGCGAGTATCGTCGACGGTTCACCTACGACGCCGCGACGAGCTGGCCCCAACGGTGTTTCAAGTAGGAACCCATTCTCGTCTCCAGCCCGTGCTCGAAATCTGTCGCCCCAGAAGAAGGCTTGTATCCCAAGACTTGAAAAGGTTTGACAAGGTGAAAGCCTTTCTGTGCACGACTGATGCAGGGTATGTCTGATAGTCTAACAATCTAATCTTGTCTGCCCCTCAAGTTCTCTCTCTTTCCTTGATAGGAAATCCGTCGAGATTGCCGAAACCGGCAGTGTCAGAAAGCTTTGAGGCGTACTGTGGCCGGCCCGCTGCGAGGCGATATCTGTATCTGCCGCTGTGACTTTGTCGCTGGCCAACCTGGAGGGTGTGAGTGTTACCCTTCCCCCCTGGTTTATGCAGCTCCCTTCGCACTGTTCTGGTCCAGACACAGGACGAGACTGCGGGACGGCAGGCGGTAGGCGTAACAGAGCAACTCCGCGGGCAGACACCAGGGGCCCCTTCGAGTCTGAGGTTGGGCTCAGGAGTAAGTAAACAAACGTCGCGTGATGTTGCCGCTATTCGGCTTAGCTGTCCACCGGCCCAGTAAAGTCGGTGGGTCGCTCTGCATTGCGTATGCGCAATACAGGGCCGGGCTTCCCTCTGCGGAAGCTACAAGTAGCATGGAGTCCCCGTCGCCTACACCGAGACTCCTTTGCATTGACAATTGGTCAAGGCAGCAGAGCTACAGAGGAGTACGAGACGGAGGGTGGGCAGCTGAGCTCACCGAGGCCGTCGAGTTCCTGCAGCACAACGCGCCGCATACCCCTCTCGGACCTGGCTGCCTACGGGGGTGTCGAGGTGTTGGAAGACCAACAGCCACGATTCCACGGTTATCACACAGATGATGGGAGCTTGCAACCAGTGGGTTTGAGATGCTCGGAGCAGCCCAGAAGTCATCAATAGAAGGTTGTTCTTGTCTCTGTCCAACTGTCCTGGGCCTCCCCTGATCCTGTGTGAAATAGCTCGTTCCTGCTCTGCAATCGAATCACCGAGTGCCAAGTCTCACAACTTCCAATACACCCCCCCAGTTGAGCCCGCGAGGGTGAGACTGGTTGTTCCATCCTTCTGAAGTGCTTCACGTGGCACTGTCCTCCCTTCTGCGTTCCGCAAGCCGCTCTCGCATGTCGACAAGTCCCATCTGCTCCCTGAAGCTCTCGAACGTTCCCTGTACCAGTGCCTTTGTGAGTCCGTCGGCCATCATCTTGGCGCTTCCCGTGTACACCACGTCAATCTTCCCGCGTGAATGTTCCTGGCGCAGCTAGTGGTTGTGGATATCCACGTGCCGCAGGCTCGTCTTCAGCTTCGCAAGCTCCTCGGTCACAAGTCTGATCGTTTGCTTGTTGTCGCATTCAATGGTGATGCATGGCGTATCGAGCTCGATGCCCAGTTCCTTGAGCATGCGGCTCACGTACAGACCTTCTTTGGCTGCTTGCGAGAGTGAGAGGAGCTCGGCTTCGGTGGTGGATGTCGTAACCGTGTCTTGTTTGTTGGCGCGCCACGCGATGAGGCCGCCGAAGAACTCGATGGCGTATCCTTGACTACTCTTGCGGTCTAGCGTGTTGTCGGCATGTGATGCGTCACTGGCGATGCGCAAGTCGTTCGCACCTCCTAACTGGAGAGCAGGGGTGCTGGTTTGACTCAGGTAGCAAAGCACTCGGTCTGCGGCCTTCTGATGTTCTGGCCCTGGGTTCGTAGTGAAGCGTGCGAGCCGTGAGGTGGCAAATGCGATGTCTGGGCGCGTGATGACGGCGGCGTAGAGTAGCGAACCGATCTTGCGAAGGTAGACTGTGATCTCGCGCGTGGTGGCAACGCCGTCGAATGGCAGGAGTTCTTCCTTCGTCATTGGAGAGCGCGCGGATGGTCTTGACTGTGCCAATGCTGCAATTTTCTCGATGTACGAAGACTGCAGAGCCAGATCAAGCGCCTCTGGCGGTCTCTGAGGATCTCGATCCCTAAGAACCACTGCAGGTCGTCTCCCCCAGTGAGCTGGTACCGCTTCTGTAGCTGTTCAACGGTCTCGAGCGCTTCTTTGCGTTTGGCGTTTCTGAACATGATGACAATGTCATCGACGTAGAAGAAGATGACGACGCCGTTCCTCTTGTAAGCGCAGGGCTCGTGAGGCACTGGGGCGTACCCCAGTGCTTTGAGCGCCTGTGTGAGTTCTCGTTGCCAGAGAAGTGGCGACCGGCGAAGTCCGTAGAGCGCCTTGTTCAGTTTTAGTATCCACCCTGCGCGTCTGTGCCCTGGTGGCATGCGCATGAAGACATCCTCGTCGAGTTCGGCGTTGACTAAGGCGTTAACTGCGTCGAATTGCAGGAGCTCGAGGTCGAAGCGCGCGGCAATTGCCATGATGGCTCTGAACGATCTTCCTGCGAGCGTCGCGGCGTACATGTTCTGATCTGCGTTTCGAAGCTGTTGATCGCCTCTGACGACTAGGCGCGCCTTCGCCTTGATGAATCTGCCATGCTTGTCAAACTTGTATACGTATGCCCATCGGCAGTTGAGGACCTTGTGCCCTCGTGCGCGTGGGTCACGTGTTAGAATCTCGGTCCACGAGCGCATCTTTGCGTGCTCTTGCAAGTGGTCAAGTTCGGCTTGTTTGAATAGCTCACCGAGTGCGTGCTCTTCGAGCTCTTGATGCCTCTTTGGTGGCTCTGGCAATTCTCTGCGGTGGAGCTTTTCTCCGGTCTTCACACGGCGCTCAACAGCTGCCTTCGTGATGCCTTTGCCTTGTTCGGTCTTGACCACCGTCGCTCTCATGCCGGCATAGAAAGCACCTTCCCAACAGTCCGCGGGAGCCATGCTCCTCGCTCGCGCGGCGGGAGACCCAAGAGCTGCGTCTGCGTTGATCGCGCCGTGTTGAACAGCAACAGAACCCTGCGAGAGCGCCTCTCTGGCATTCCCAAGCGTTCCTCCTGGACAGAGCCCCATGTCCATTTGGTGCGCGGACCCAATCAACACTGCAGCCAACAGAGCAGCTGGTGGAGAAGGAGGTGGCGTAGGAAGAGGCTCAACCCGAGTCTCGGTATTAAGCTTTCCCACTGACTCGCTGGTGTTTTGGCTGGCTGTGGGAGCCATCGTGGATTCTGAAGCTACGGCAGCTTCTGCAGGAATGGGAAGATGGCGATCGTCATCGCAAGAGCTTCCCGGAGCTTGGCCGGTTTGCAGGCGAGAGGCTCCCACAACTTGGCCGGTTTGCGGGCTAGAGGCTGTGCGAACGATGATTGTGTCTTGGATCTCTTCTGTTGAGTCCAGGAGGGCTTCCTCCACCCCCCAAGGTGCGAGCGCTGGGTTAACCTGCTCTTCAGCTTCCTCTGGGAGGGCGTATTCTTGTAGCAGGGTGGACAACTCATCTAAATCAAGCTCTCGGATGTCATCACGAAGCTCTTCGAGCGCACCACTGAACGTTTCTTCCTCGTTGAAGATCACATCTCGCATGATCACAACCTTGTTGAGGACCGGATTCCAGATGCGGAACGTGTTGGACGAGGTGTATCCGACGAGGTATCCGATCCATGCTTTTGGGTTGAAGCGTTTGAGGCGCTGCTCCTTTCGCATCGCCGTAGTGGTCATCGCATACGCTTTGCAGCCGTACGCTCTCAGGTTGGTCAGGTCGGGCTTTCGGCGCGCATCCCCCTTTGAGTGGAAGATCTCGAACGGTGTTTTCCACTCAAGGCGCTTTCGTGGCGTACGGTTGAGCAAGTACACTCCGGCCTTGCTGATCTCTCTCCACAGGGCGTCCGGGAGCTTCGAACTGTCGCGTATTGCGGTGAGCTGTTCCTTGACGGTCCTCCACGAGCGCTCGGCAGCACCATTGAGGGCTTGTGTGTCTCCTGGTGATGGTTCGGTGCGGATGTGCCTGCTTTCCAAGTAGCGTTTTACCCCGGGCAACTTTGAGATGATCTCGTTGTCACCGAGAGAAGTCAGGGCAAGCGGCGAAAGCGACGTGCCCCATTTGCGGCGCGGAGTTTACACGGAAGGCAGCGAGGAACAGCCATCTGATACATGACGTATGCAGGAAGAAAAACGGCAACTGATGAACGGCTGACTTGGGCAACGATCAAAGAGAAGGAAACACACTGCTTGGAAATTTTGTACAACGAGCGCTATTACAACCTACTCATGAATAGAGAACCGGTTTCTAGTAGTCCCAGATTGCATTCAACAGTGGGCCAAATTGGTCCTGCCCCATGGACTCCCCTCTCCCGGTACGACCGGTATCCCCGCCCGCGTTATGGAGACGAAGGCGAGGCACCAGAGGTTGTCGAGGCGCTTGGCGGCTTGCTTTTTGGCGTCTGGGCTACTGGCATGCCCATACCAACCTTCTCGGCAATTATCCTTGTCGAGAAGATAGGCCACGAGGTCCAAGTCCGGCGAGGAAAGGTAAGAGTCAAAAAAGACGAGGGCAGAACCGACGGGGATGTTCTGACTCTTCGCCACCGACGCAAACCAATCCACGAGACCAGTCACTTTCGTTACCCAACTTCGACCCCATCTTCAAACCAATAGTATATCCACCAGTCGGTTTTGGTGGCTGATTCAGCCACTTACCGCCACAACG
>MU857258.1:0-13996 GCA_033296705.1 Chaetomidium leptoderma | reverse complement strand
AGAAAAGTGCGCGGGTCAATGGGGTGCGCGGGTCAATGGTGGATCACGTTATATTTATTTGATATTAAGGCCATTAATGAAATGTTAGGAAAGCTAGGAAAGGTATGTCACAGGTGTGCGCAGTTCCACCTCGGCCAACGACCAAAAGATCCGCAATGCTCAATGGTTGCATCCTGCGCACTACCTGCATATGTATTCATAACCCCGGTCTTTGCCGCTCGGCCTCTCTTAGACCCCGGCTTCTACCTCGGTCTGTGACAACTATCCTCCCTCCAGGAAGAACTGTTGGAAAACCAATAGCTAGATTACGAAGACGGAACTCGTCCCCGAGTTCCCTTCACGGCGGTTGCCAGCCGCTAAGGATAGACATGTAAGCGTCAGACCCCCATTGAACCGTATAAGTCAGTGTCACTCGCTACCGCGTCATACGTCACTGTGAGCACAACGAAAGAGGTGCTCCCATTTACCTTAGCGGGAATATGTGGTGGCCTGAATGCCTTGCGCAGACCTTCTGCAGAGGTAAGGCATGCTGGGTTTGTAAAGTCGGGAATCAGAATAAGCTCTGCACGTCCCTTGCGTGCAGCATAAGCCTTGCTGACAACGTAAGCGTTGCGGCCTTGCAGGATTGGTGGCCTGGAAGACCGCTACAAACGTTCCTTGTAAGCCCACTGTATTGGAACCCTGTACTCCGTAATGGAGGCGACAGGTCAAAAATGTGAGGGTCGCTTGCCCTCCTTCAGGTAGCTTATTGACCGACCACAACTTCATTTTTTTTTTTCAATTGCAAAGACATTGTCACGGTTGGGAATTGAACATGGGACATCACGGAAAACAAAAGCGAGAGCATTTACCAGTTAGACTACGAGCACGAGTGGGAATTCGATTGAGGAAAGAGGTCGGGAGACTTGTCTGGTGAGGAAGTTACGCGCGGGCGTTGGAGTTGGCGATTTTACGACCGCGGCACCTCATGTATAAACTTGAACAAGAATGAAGAGCCGATCGTCCCTCGTCTGTCCGGATCACTCTCCATCTACAAGAACCGCCAGCCATCAACAACACGCTCCCCTGGCGCTGGATGAGAAACACCAATCAACCAACCAACTAGTTGATTGTGACAGGTGGGCAGCTAGCGCCGCTCTGGAAGCAAACATAACCGCCGCTACTGCCGCAGCACCGGGCGTAGTTCTGGGCCGTAGCCATGTCCATGCCGTTGCAGAGCTGTGTACATGTACAGCGGTGTTAGCACCCATCTCTTGAGAACTCTCATTGGGTTACCCCTGAGAAACAGAAGAACAAGACAGAAAACATACCGTGCCCTCATTCTCGAGGGTGCCGCCGACAGACGCGCAGCAGGGGGCCGTGTCGGGGTCCGGGCCGTCGCCCTCCTTGTCGTCCTGGCAGTTGCATGAGTAGATGCATGTCTGGCGGGTGGAAAGGATGGCGAGGTTAGAGTCGCCGTTGGGGTTGGGGGCAGCCGAGGCGAGGTTGGCGATGGTGAGGAGGAGCGCGGTTATGACCTTCATTCTGGTGGTGTTGGTTGTCGTGGTTTGTTTTCCTGGTGTTGTGGAGGCGAGTGAGTGTGGTTGGATTCTAGACATGGAGCGGATTTGAGGGGGGCATTTATACTTGTAAGACTCCTGTCTGTCGCCGTCGCAGGACTTAAACGAGAGGGTTGCTGCCGTCAGCTTTTGGAGAGGATCCGACCGCTACACCAGGAGGAGGAACGTCCCCGTCAGCCTATGCGTCGGCCTGAGTCCATCATCAAGGGAAGTTTGGTTCCCTTGCTCAAGACGGCTTAGCTGCTCACTACGCCGCAGATGTCTCCCGTCTCTTGACAATGGGGCATGTCAACATCTTGAAGTGAAATGACAACAATTGGCGGGCTCGGACTCAGCTGGGACTCTCACATTAAGCCGAGTGCAACACCCCTAGAGGCCTCGACGAAGTCTGCATTCAGTTGCCCAAACGTATTACGTTCACAAGCTCTTCCACAGAGCATTCATGCAAGAGGTTCCCTCGCTGACCGTTAGAGTTGTGGTTTATGTCAGTGATCCGGTCACAACTTGCATTAGTTGGCCACCGGGTCGGTCTGATTCCCTCGTCTGGATGATATTGAAGGCAAACCATCTCCGTGTACTAACCACAACATTCGTCACGTTTGGGACCTCTATTCGCTACTAGTAGTCATTCACTGACAATTAACGACAATCACAAACGTTGAAAATCACCGTTATAGTCCTTGCCACCGCTCTATAACTCGTGATGGAGATATAATCTTGCTCAAAGTTCTTCCATTCCCAAACATCTCATCTCCACGCGGTCAACGACCCCGCAAGTCTACATCCAGAACCCAAGCTGCATAGGCCGGGTGGGGGGCAACTCGGACTCGCTATCGTCCGAGTGCGAGTCCAGCTCCCCCTCGGCACCATTCACTGTCTCCTGCTCAAGCAGCTCCGCTTCCAGAACTTTCAAAGAGCACCTATTGCACTCGTCGGCCTTGACGTAGCGAACGGTGGTTCCTCTCTTCTTGTTTCCAGGGCATTTCTTGGGAGGCTTACCGCACCGGCGGTGGTCCACCGGCTCATGTCCGATTGGGCTGCGGCATTCCTTGCAAAGGTCCCGCTGCAGGATGAAGGAGCACATCTTGTTGCGTGATCTAGTGAGTTGTTGGGAGTTTGGGGATTGGTTGGATGGGTTGGGTAACCTGGGTTGGATACGGGCCTTTCCCCTAGGCTGGTTGAGGTTTTGGGTTTATATGCATTACCAAGCGGGGCTTGGACCACAGTGAACTATTCCCCATGGACCGATTACAAGTCCTTGTCCGTCGGACCACATGCTGTTCTAGTGAGTGGCCTTTTTCAAGGCTTTGTTGAGCCGCTCCTGATTCCCTTCCAGTTTGGAGGTGAAATCAAACAACAGCATAGTAACCTCGCTGAGTCAACCAATTAATGGTATCTATTTTGTACTCCAAAGTTCTCTCCTCTATCCAAGCCTTCAACTCCGACCCAATCTCAACAATACATCCGCCATTTAGAGAGGGAAGCAGTTGCTGCAGGGGAATAGGGAGATGACGCTTTGGCTTGAGGATTGGAGCACGGTTATTAGGGATGTCAGACATGCCTACCACATGATGAAGATTCAGTAGAGGAGGACAGGTTTTATACAAGTAAGTCACTGTAGACTGGAGAGAGAGTTTGTTCATGTTGATTGAAGTATTTCTTCTGCGTGCCCATTGAGAACCACCCATAAAATAAACCCACCCCGTCAACCAGCTAAGCCTTGACTATTTGGCCCCTCGACCCCAGGTTGTCCAGCCAAAGTAAAACAATACGAAAACCTAAAAAGGAAACATCCTCCTCGCTCAAACCATAGATCACCCCCTCAATTCAAAGACCCCTCAAGCCTTAACCATCCACTCACTCTCCTCCACAAAGCGATGCTTCAACCCGGAATCAATCTTGGGGAACGGATTCGTGGGCCAGTACGCGCGCCACGCGTTGCAGACACGATTAAAATCGGCCTTGTCGGCCGCCGTCAGGCGCTGGCGCAGGTCGTTGGGCCGCTCGAGGAACTGCACCGACAGGCCGCCCGAGACGTGCCAGGCGATGTGGCAGTGGAACAGCCACGCGCCCGGGTTGGTCGTCTTGAAGGCCAGCAGCAGCCAGCCGCGCGGCGGCAGCATCGTCACGTCCCGCCGCACCGGGTTGCTGCCCCGCAGCCGGGGCAG
This sequence comes from Chaetomidium leptoderma, assembly GCA_033296705.1. NCBI lineage: Eukaryota > Fungi > Ascomycota > Sordariomycetes > Sordariales > Chaetomiaceae > Chaetomidium > Chaetomidium leptoderma. Next base: position 10,269 of record MU857258.1, on the reverse strand, counting down.
GTCCGTGGTCGGGTCGAAGACGAACCGCTGTTGTGAGGCCGGGGAGACGTCCGGGGAGCGGCCGAGGACGAAGAAATCGTGGCCCTGGAAGAAGGGAGTGTTAAAACTTAATGTGGTAGTGGAAAAAGGGGGTGGGATGAAAAAGGGGTAAAAGGTCGGGAGTGGGAAAACTTACGTGCAAGTGCATCGGGTGAGGCAGACCGAAGGCTCCGTCTGGGTCGTTTTCCACGAGCCAGTACGTCCACTTTAAGTAAACCGTGTCAGTGTGTCTGGTGTTGTCATGTGTGAAAGCAAGAAAGTAAACTTACCTGATCAACACCATCAACCTGCACCACATTATCGCCGGTTTGGTAGCTCGTGTTCTGCGTCATGACATAGTCCAATACCGGCTTGCCCCAATCGATGTTCATTGAGCTGCCATTTACCTTCCACACAAACAGCGGCGTACCACCAATCTCCAGATGAACCGGAAGCGTGTTGCTCGGCTTCTTGACAAAGGCGCTGGCGGGCACAGTCCGCGTCAACACGGGCGTCAGATCAAGCCTGTCCAGGCATTGGTGGTCCGTCGGGGTGACACCCTTGTTGGTGGGTAGCCCGCCGAGGGCACCGGCGTAGTGGAAGATGGCGGCGGGGAAGGGGTTGAGTGAGCCGCCGCAAAAGGCCTGGCCGCCAAACGTGACGTTGAACCAGTAGTTGCCCGGGGTGCGGCTGGCGTCGATGGTCACGTCGTAGCGCTGGCCGACGGCGAGGAAGAGGCTGTCGACGGTCATGGCGTTGACGGGGACCATGTCGGAGGCGATGACCGTCATGGTGTGGTTGACGAGCGAGACCTGGAAGTGGTTCTCGGTAGACGTGTTGATGATGCGCAGGCGGTGGCGCTTACCCGGCGTGAGGGTCACGTTGGCGTAACTTCCGACCCCCGTGGTTGGGTGCTTGGCCGAGCCGTTGAATAGCACGTTGTCGCTGAAGGGCGCACCATTGCTCATGGTGAAGTGGACTAGTTCGTCGGCGCTGCGGTAGTAGTAATCCATCAGGGGGAACACACCCAGGTCGACCTCGTAGGGGAGCGAGGCCGGGCCGTTGATGAGGATGGTGCCAACCACGCCGTTGCCGTACTGTGCCGAGAAGTGGGAGTGGTACCAGCTCGACCCGTACTGTTGAGCTCGGAAACGGTAGACCCTCTGGCCGCCATTTGGTGGGATTGGGCACTCCGTTACGCCATTGGCGCCGTCGTGATAATTGGTGTCCCTCTGGTGCATGCCGTGCCAGTGGATCGAGGTGCTGCGGGGGTTAGAAGAGGTGGTCCGGCAACCCTGAGATTCGGAGGAACATACCCGTTTGTTTCGAGCTTGTTGATGACGGTGATTTGGATCGTGTCACCCCAATCAGCAAAGATGGTTGGTCCTAGGCCAAGTTAACCAATAATCGGCTTTTGATGAGGCACCACGGGAGTCTCAGTTACATACCCATGATGTCGTCTGGTCACAGAACATCATATTAGTCAGTTTCAAAACAACCGTAAAAGCTTGGCATCACAGCAACGGCACAACATACTATTCACCAACATGACCTTGTTCTTGACAACTCCATCTGGGCCGGTCCAGTTATTGGCCTCTGTGAGAGTCAGGGTGTACTGTACTTGGTTAGTCCCCAGGGACTTGATGACAATTCACAAGAAAGGGGCACTCACGGTCCGGACATTTCCGGTGTTTGGAGTGCTGACTTCGTAGTCAGTGTTGATGTTGAACCCAGTGCTCCAGCAAGCCCGGTTGCTGGGCGAGTGGCAGCTTGTCTGTCGAGGAGTCATGGCTGGGCCCTGTAGCTCCTCGATGGGCAAAAGGAGGTCTCTCTGAGCAGGAGTGGAAGGAGGGGCGGCGATGACACTCGGGGCAAGAATGCCCACCATGAGTGCCACGACGCCGAGGAAGGACTTCATGATGAGAAAGACTGTGAAACCACCTGGCAGTGAGGGAGTAGATGAGTGGAGTCGAGGAGGAGAGGTTGGCAAGACCGAGTGTAAGCTAGGCGGCTCAGTGCTGCCCAGATGTGCTGGTAAGGACGAAAGTCAGAATCTTATCAACTGGACGACCCGACTCCTTTTATAGAGGAAATCATCACTCGTCGACGAGGATGATGGTGCACTTGACGAGGACGATGGTGCACTTGGCCGGATTCGAGATACCCTCCCGTCTCCCACACTTGGAGATATCGTGAGTCAACCTTCACCCGAGGACGCGGGGGGCATGCGTCGAAGGACTCGGAACTTTTGAAAATGCCGATAGGTTTGAATGTGACGCTGAAGCGGTGCTCGGGTAAGAATGTAACTCCTCGGACGATGGGGGCGACTTGGCCGGTGTGGTATTGTCGCCTTCGGTTCTCGCGGCCGAGGCTATGGGGGGTGTGATGGAGGTGCAGTGGTGTAGGAAGGCGACGTTGACCAAGGAACTGACATAAGGAACGGACGCCTCTTTCTGCCATAGTTCATGCCCCTTCCCATCGCACTGATGACACCAGGGCCTGGAAAGAATGTCTGGACCACCACAAATAGCTGAAGGCGGTGTTTGACGATCCAATGAAAAGACAGACACATGTAAATCGAGTTGCTAGCGGTAGGGCGGAGCCGCTCGCGGGGAGTGGCTGCTGTCCGGGAGCTCGCCTCGAGCGGCGAGGGTGTGGGACGCCGTAACCGAGATCGATAGTCCTGTGAGCTTCTGCAAGCCCGAGTGAGGAGGTTGAGGGGAAAGTTGGGAGTAGGGTCCGATTGTGTAGGTAGGTAAGGCCTTGCGGTTCCCATCCCTAGCCCACAACGGTGCCAAATTCGGGAATGTGGTCTCCCACGGGAGCACACAAGTCAAAGCCATCGGCCCTGCAGAAAGTATTGGCTTGGCCCGTCACAGGTGCTGTGAACCACTCGGTTGCCATGCTCCCCGGGCCATGTGCTAGCATGCCGTCTGTACACGAGGACGGGCAAAGGCGGCACGGGATGGGAGAAGTGTGTGCATATTCCGCGTGTTGTGTGCCTCGTTGGGCGGTTAGGCGGCTGCACAGGGGCAGATACCCAAGGATCTCGTGATCAGAGTGTAGGACTGTTGGCAGGGGAAAGACCTTTGACTTGGAAAGAGGAAAAGCGCAGGCTTATCGCGAGGCTCTCGCGTCTTCTGGATTAGCCCCGGTGCTCGCTCGGGATTATGCCTTGTTGTGCTGGGTGGGTGTGGCCGTGTGGTGGCCAAGCAGAGGACGAGGGCTGCTTGAAGTTTAGTTGGACAACGAAAAAGCGAAATTGTGAGGACCTCAAGCTGGACCTGTCAAAGGAGGATGACTTGGGTGGGCATCCTGCCGAGCAAAGACGGCAGCTTCCGCGGGACGGGAGTCAAGGGAGTGCCTCAGACAGAGTTTGAGTGAGCGGCCAAACAGGGGTAGGTGTTGGATTCAGCTGTGGAGGACTGGTTGCCAGGATCGTCAGGGTCCAACTGCTCGACACGTAGTGAGCGGCAACGGATGGACACGTTGCAGGGGGGCCATGACGGCACCTGCGGAGAATAGCAAAAGAAAATCTGTGGATGACGCTACATGTCTCTTGGAGCGCTCTAGTTCAGTTAGGAATGTCACGCAACACCTACCAAGGAATTAAACAACGCAACGCAACGCAACGCGGCACTAGGACTTGCGTTACGTTGGAAATCTAGATCTGGCGTTGAGGCCATCTTTTCGTACGTTACGTTGTACCAACGCGTTGCAACGCGCTTATATAAGCTACCGGAAGCTGTTGATCCGATCCGCCACGCTACCTAGCTATACAAAACACCCCCTGGTAATACCACGTAGCCCTACGATATTAGTGTTGATAGGTACTAATTTCCTATTTCCTAGGGGGGGGGGTGTCACGTGATTAACCCCCCCCCCCAAGTTAGGTTGGGGAGACTGAAAAAGGCTTACCAAAACACTACTATTTTGGGGATCCGACCACTTGTAGTACTCTAAATGCCCTCAAAAAGTAGCTAAATCAGGCCAACGCACCTAACGTAACGTAGTGTGGGCATTTGCGTTGATTTGTGTGTTTTTTTAGGTACGTTGCGTTGAGTTGGCTCAACGCGTTGTAACGCGTTGCAACGTGCGTTGCGTTGTTTAATTCCTTGACACCTACCCGCCGTACCCGGTTAGGAGCGGAATCCTGCCCTACTGATATGACACTTAGATTAGAATGCCGCTCGTCTCCCTTTCTCTGGAACAAGCACTCATTGGTCGTTGGTACGTCTTGGCGAAGGTAGCAGACCGGGGCTACGTGAGGGCTGCGGGAGACGTCGTATCCGTCGTGGCGTTTGCAGGGAAACGATGGCTCTCACTCCTTCGAGCAGTCGGCAAGCGCACAGAGAATACTAGTCGACGAGGGCCAGGCCGCCATCCTAGATCGAAATCGAGAGAGCTCGGATGTGCCCGAGTTTCCCGGAAGCTTGGGCTCGGGTTCCACGGGGATACGTCAAACTTGGTGTGGGAGATCGGACCCGGGCGGGGCTTGGTAATGGGTCGAATGGCCGAGATGATGGTCGATGCTTACTGCCGAGGGGCAGACATCAAAACGCTGTTTTTCCATTGGACAGTCCGAGTCAAGCTCCGCCATCGAGGACATGTCTCATCAGCCAACGGTCCTCGGTGCTTCCCAGGTCGTCAACCTGTTCAACCGATGGTACCGGCACGATGACTAAAACAGAGCAGGTGTGGCCTCTCTTTTGTCTTGTCCTGCTTCTAGGACAGCGTCCTCTGCTCCGCGCCCATAGAGGCGGTGACGCTGGAATATTGTGGTTGCGGTGGGCTTGTTGCTCTCGCGCCATGTGTCAAATGTGGCGTTCCTTCAAATTCGGTGAACATCACCCCGCGAGGATGAAACACAGCGGCTCGACCAACAAACGAGGATTTGCGGTCTGTGGGGTGGGGATTCCATGGTATTGGGGACCCAAATCGTGTGTGGTATCGAGGCTTGAAGCAATCGGGCCACTTAGAGCGGCAGACGAGGTAGAGCTGCTGATGGAAGCTGGCGCCCCTTGGCCAGTCCGGTCCCGAGCCGTGTGTAAGACTGCAAGTCGCTAAATATAAAGCAAACTCCCCAGACTATTGGCCCCCTGCCGCTGCCAGGCCGCCTGTTCGTCCAATCGCGGTAGGGCCCAAAGCAACAAGAACTCCACGATTTATCCCTTCCCAGCGCTCTGCGATGCCCAAAGCGCTTTTGTGTTGGTCGCTGTGGGTTTCTGCGTTTTCGATAGGATTTCTTGAGTAGGGCTCCTCGCTTGTTCCATGGCGCCGGCAGTTTGATGCAAAGTAGGTGTCGTCGAAAGCGGGGATCCTACGATCACACCTCGGAGCATTCTTAACTCAAACTCTGCGTGGGTTCCTGCCGGCAAGTCTCGCAAGTCTTGTCGCTAGCGACAACACTAGTGCCGGGAAAAGGTGACAGCAAGTCAACGGATCTGGAAGCAGGTGCGAGTGCGAGGACAGAAGACATCAGGCAGCCCACACGGCTTGGCATGTAGCTGCAGGTGCGGGTCTGCACCACCCTTGCAGCCGATCCGTCCGCGCTGGCCCGCAGGCGTGTTTTTGTAGCGGTCAGGGCTTCGTGTTTTCCTTGTGGGGGGTGTCCAAGCCACGGGATCATCTCGTCCGATGAGGGGCATGGCAAGGCGGGCAATCGGGAAACGCGATGCCGGATGGGACCGTGAGATGGCCCAAGAACCTTGCAGCAACTCGGCCCGGTGGTTGTAGAATCTACGTTGAGGATTTGCACCTCAAAGAAGAACTTCAACAAGCGAAAGAACCTGGAAATCGGGAGGTGGAGTGTTCGCCCAGGCTCGCCAGGATCCGGCTGATCCGAGTGGGGCAATCATCGGGTTGTGGGGAACGACAGCGGGAAGATCTTGCCCCACCCCTGGAGACCCCTTGGCAGGCGCCACCAATAGCTCGTCGCCATGCATCCATCACCATGCCTCGCAACCCGCCCTTGACGACGTGGTCTCGGTGGTTGTTGCAGTGTAGGAATCAGGAGAAGCGCAGCGTGTCCATTCAAGCGGCGCCAGAGCTGAATCGTCAAGACTTGCCGGATTTAATTGCCGGGTCCGTGACCGTGATGCAGATTATTGTGTGGCGCCTTCCCAAGTTCCTCCTGATTTCTGCAGACAGGCGCAGCATCCGGCATTCCGTAGGAGCGCGACTTCCCGCCCGTCTGCACCCATTCGAGCCACTATCGAAGTCTGGCCCCACGTGCTCTCTCTTCCGCAGGGCCTAGCAGGGCTGAAGAGGGTCGCCGATAGCTCCGAAGTCGGGAACGATCGACAGTTCGACACCACCCCACCACCACTGCCAGCCACGGTCAGGCGGGCTGAGACACGACGCAGCCTCGAGGCAGCCAAGTGGAAGGAGTGGCGCAAGTTGGCACCTTCGAGTTTCTTAGCCGACATGTGCGACACTTCTAGTTTTCCAATCGAAACCCTGACCTGCTAGGCTGCTACTACCCGGCAAGAGCGGCAGAGAGCACGCCACCCTCGGGCGCCAGATAAACTGCTGACTGGCGTCCTGAGGAGTCGATATTGCCCAACGCTTGACTGTCCTGAGCTGCCCTAACGATCGATGGGCTGGGCTCAGCCCGCAAGCCTTGCCGCTGCTCGGCTCGGGTCCTACATGGAAACACCCGACTGGGAGCTCAAGGAAGCGGGTTCAGTACCGTATGTAGGACTGAAGCGCACGAATCAAGTTGCCGTTCCTTGCTTTGCGATAATCCCATCTCCTCCACCCCATCGCGGTCCCAAGTGGAGGGGAAGGTAACTTCGCATGCGAACAGGTGGAGCAAGGAGCAAGGTGATGGCACTCAAAGCAAGAATTGCCGACGCAAGCCACCACCATCATAACCCTCTCTTCACTTCACCCGCGTTGGCCGCCGAGTCATAATCTCACAAGGCACTTCCACGCTCCACGCTCAACCCTGGCAACCCTAGAGGGTGTGCTAGTACAACACTATGAAACCAATAGTGGATTGACAAACTCCTTATTCAGCGCAACCTCCTGAAGCCGTCGCCTGCTATTGCACCATGAAATTGACACAGGTGGTGGCATGGAACCAGTATTTGCCCGATGATTACTGCTCACACGGGCCGTTGATGTATCCGGGGACGGCGAAGAAAGGGCCAAATGTTTGACCACCCTCTGGGGAGGCGTCTCTTCTCTCGAATCTGTCCCAACTCCCAAGTGCCTACCTACTTATGTCGGCTGATGCTCCACTGTGATATTGAATACAAGGGTCAGGCGCTGGGTTGCTTTTGCCAGGACTCTCCTGTTCCCATCAGACCCCTCCTTAATCGACCCTCCTCTTCTAGGCCCCCCAAAACTCGTCATGTTGCAAAGCCGGCACTGTCGACACCAATAACACCATCAGTGCCGGAAGTTACTATGATGACAGGAAACCTGACTTCAGTCTTTCAGCATTTCTCCTCTCGAGAGCCACCAAACACCAATCACGGACAATGAAAGGTTACGCGCACCACAGCGTCTATCATGCAGATGCCAGGTACCACAGATCCGAACCACCCGGCCGACCACGTAGAGGCGTTCCGGGAACCGAGATCACCGGAACGGGCCGATGATGGCGGCAGCAAATTAATAACCACCCCAGCCACATATAATCTAATATGCGTATATATCCGCCAACCGTTCCCCCGGGTTTTGGAAAACGCAGGATGCGTAAGGTATACAACGAGCACATATTATTTTGCTGCCCGATACCCGGTGGAGCAATTCCACCACCCCGAATTAGGACTTCCCCAGGCCATCACGGCGCCGCCCCAGTTTTGCAATACGCCCGGTCAAGGTGTTGCGGGATGAGTTACGGGTTGTGAATGACTTGCCATTTCAGGGCAGCTCAATATCCCATAGGATGTATCCACGTCTCACACCCAATCTCTCCACCCATGGCCTGAGGGTTTGCGTTTCCGTAAAACTTGTGAGCCTTCAAGACAGTAATTACGGACCTCCTCATGCGGTGGGACTAGAAAGAGGAGGGGTGTTCGCACTAACTTGTGGGTTAGACAACAGCGCGCGGGGTAGTAGTTCAGACACACCTATGTAAGCAAGTATAGCCACATTTGGCTGAGTTTCCTCCTCCTAATCTCCTCGGTTCAACTTGCCAAGCCGCTTGAGTGGCGCTGGCCGGGTAATAGTGTTTGTTTCGCCCCTCGAATAAGGTACATGTACCCGAAGCTATTCCCAACCCCCCATCTCACCTAGCCTAGCCTGATTATTGATTCACATAATGCAATGGTTGAACCTTTTGAGATATTCGGTTATTTTTCAAGTTGAAGAAATGCTGGTCACTTGTCAAAGAGGAGAGCGATATTTGGTGATCTTGGGCATTTACTACTAAATAACTTCTACATTCTACAACGCAACAACATCACGGCGTACAGGCGCCGCTGTAGCAGTTGAGCCACAGGTTCAGGCAGTCATCGGCCAAGTAGGTGTTGTACTGGGCGAGACGGCGGCGACGGCGGTGAGGATAAGGAGGCGACCATGAGCCCGCTGACGGTCACCGTCGAGCCCGTCGTCATCAACGCGACGCCCATGACGACGGGCGCCGCGCGTCCGGGCAGCGGCGAGCCGACGACTATTTTCCCTACCAGCACGACGGCGACGGTGACGAAAAGGGGCAGTGTGGTTACGCTTCCGCGGTACGAAGTTTGATTTCGTAACCCCAAAGACTGTTGGTGTCTGCTGCAGATTTGTACAATGCTACATGTAGGTACGGACTTACTTGGCGCAGAATCAATGTGTCTTGTCCATCAAATATTGATCCGCGTCGTCCGGACGCCTTCTTCCCCCGGTTTGAAGACAGCTACTCCTCGGTAGAAAATATTAAGGAAAACTACAGGAATATTACCTAAGTAAAATCCACAGTCTTGAAGCTATGAAGTGCGCCTTGATAGTCCACGCTCGTCCCTTGGACAAGCTGGAGCTCTGCAGTAGCCCTCCCCTACATACTTTGATCATCCAAGTCCCTGTATCTATCAAGGAACGGCGGAATACACACCGTTTTCTTGCTGGAGCAAAGTTGCAAACCCTAACCCCGAGCGAGTCCTAGGTAAGTTGCAACTTACCTACTTGCTTGCCTCTAGATTCCTCGGGGGAGCGCAAAAACCCATCCTGCTTTTGAAATTCCCGTGTCGTGTTCCCTCCTTTCATCGCACCCAAACGTCGTCACCACCCCCCCTTAAAAACCACTGTATACCTGAACCATGGATTTTTCGAACCTCCCCAGCGTGAGCGACCAGCTTGTTACCGCGGACAAACCGGCGCGCACCGACCTGCCCGGGATGGACCACGCACGATGCGCAGCTCTCAATAACTACCTCGTGTCCTACGCCTGGCTCGCCGAAGGCCGTCCGCCCGCGAGTCTGCATGGCAACAACAACACGTTTTTCACCGCCCACGGTGCCGAGGCCGAGGCCCTCCGTCCGCGCCTCGACCCCTCGCTCGCGGCCTTCCTCGATACCGCCATGCTCCCTCCCGCAGATGCTGGTCTCGACCCTGCACCCTTCTTCTTCTGGGCCTCCGAGATTTCTAGCCCGGACGGCTTTTTCGACAACTAGTATGGGTGCAGGAAGAAGGCAGGAAGCAGTGAATGTGGTGATCCATTCGGTGGTTGTGGTGAAGGTGCAGGAAGCTGGGCCATGGCCAGCTACCTGCAGGGAAGATGATGTGGGTGGCTGCCCTACCAAGGTCTATGCCCATGCCCAGACCTACACCCCCCTACAGACAGCTACAACTGACTGGCCATACTACTATTCCTAGCTCCCAAGCCTCCGGTCTAAGCTAAATTACATAGTGTTAAGTCCCTTCTATTCTCAATTTTCTATTATATACCTAGGATTTTGTTGAAAATCTAGCTTTTCGCGGGAAACGCGTTTTCTAGCGTTTTCCAGCTAAATCTTCCAAATCTACTATTTCCTTTATTTCTATTAAATCTTAGTAAAATCTATATATCCTAGTAGTAGTACGTATAAGGCTGGCTACTACTATATCTAGGCGCTTATTAAGTAACCTAGGAAACTTTCTTTTTAACTATTCCTAATATCTTAACGAAGCGGTTATACTTCTCCTAATCTAGGGGTTTTGTTAGGCCATTAGTAACTATATTATCGGCTATAATATAGTTAAGTACGAACTTACTCTCCTTATACTTCTTGTCACGGGCATAACCCGTGACAAGCCCAGTTGTAAGGGTTAGGGTCTGCG
>MU857257.1:0-14003 GCA_033296705.1 Chaetomidium leptoderma | reverse complement strand
AGCGCAGCGAAGGGCCGCGCGACTGACGAACGAAGCGACGCCCGCAATTTTATATATTAATGTATATACGCGCTGTGTGTACGATGGTTGTCGGCTGGTATAGGTGAAATCATTTTTCTGGTTTCCGGGCGTTTTAGTCCGTTTGGCTCGAAATGTACGAAAAAAGGTGCGTGCCCGCGCGCGCGCATGCCAAGGCGCTTTGGTGATTTCACCTCACAGTGATAAATCCTGCACTCAACTCGGCTCGGCATTCCCATCGGGTCAAAATTATCTTAATAGGTACCTCGTTAACCTCCTCAGCTGACTCAGGACTGCGGCTTTCAATTATGGTTGGCTAAATTCAGGTGCCTTAGCGTGTGTCTTAAGCACTGTCTCGAGGTTTTGTCCCATGGAGGTTCGAGCACGGCAACCTCCGCAAGCAATGATTTTGTAATCTCCACCCCCTTTCACTCTGATTTTCACTGTTCAAGAACTCGCGGCGGTTGTACCGAACATCGAGTGGGTGACATTTGCCGCTACCTCTTTTGCCAAAGCATTTACTCGATTGCTTTTGCCCCGTTTTCCACCTCATGGCGCAATCCAGTCACTTTTCTCCGATTTCGGCCTCAAACACTGGCGCCGCGTCACCTCCGTCTTCCCCGCTGCCACATGTGTACGAGCCCGTCTATTACTTCTTCTACGGCACACTCACGAAACCCCATATCCTCAAAGAGGTCTTGGGCCTCGACACAGAACCCGTCCTGAGGCCCGCCAAAATCCATGGCTACGGGCTCACCAACTGGGGACAATACTTGGCGCTCATTGACGGCGAACCGGGAACGGTAGTGACGGGCTTTGCTTGCAAGGTGCAGTCTGCCGAGGAAGAATACAAGTTGTCCTACTATGAGACCAACGCGTATACTCTGCATGGCTGCAAAATACACTTCACAGCCCGCTCGAGTGGAAACAACGAGGTCGGGGAAGAAGTAGACGGCAAGGAGGAAGAGGGACCAGTGTTTGGGAACACCTTTCTGTACGCCGGAGACGCACAAGCTCTCAAGGAGGGACGGTTTGATCGGACGCTATGGGAAGTACAGATGGGCATACGACTGCCACCACATTGGAGACGAGGGGCTCGGGGTGATGCCAAACCGGCAAAGACCGACGAGCAAGTGTCAAAGCCGGCTGTATCGAACTGAGCGCGCAAGAAGAAGCGGGTTTACGCTACCTATATTAGGTGCCCCAAGCCATCCCAACAACCGTACTCCTGTTCCGGCCTACTCCTGCCCCTGCCTCTGCCGCCCTACCCAACCGTCTTCCGGGCTACCCTCGGCCGCCTTGTGGTCAGCTCCTGTGACTTTACAGGTATAACAACTTTCGACACCACCCCGTAACATTTTTATTACCACTCTACTTCTCCCTCGGACCAAACTTCTTTCCCATGACGAAACTGAATTCACCCGTACTTGACATCTTCCACCTTCTGTATCTCGACGCAACGCGCCATCATAGGATCTCGTCGACAGAAGCAATGGCCTGCCTTGACGCCAGTGTCATTGTGGCCGCGTTGTAGCACACCCTCACAGCAGTACCAAACTCCTTTGGCTGCGGAATTCTGGAAGTCTGCAAAGTTGTCGATAAATTCGTCGTCGAGCACGGCGTCCAGGAGCAGGTGCAGAATCAAGATTGAAGCCACGTTTCCGTCTTCCACTTTGCAGCGCCGTAGCTCCGAGACCATCTTGTGCATCTGGTGGTCGAAAACCGTGTTCTCAAGCGAGCTCTCGAGCGACTCCTCGCGATATCGGTTATCGTCGCGGTACCAACTGTAACTGTCGCCCCGTTGTTGCTTATCGTCGCGGTACCAACTGTAACTGTCGTCGCGGTGGCGGCTTTTATCGCGTAGGCGGCACTCGTCGCAACGGCAGCTATCATGGCGGCGGTGGTCGCGGCGGTCGCGGCTGTGCGAGCGGTGTCGGCTTGCCCTGCGGCGGTGGTCATCGCGATCTCGGTGATCGTCGCGGTGCCGACGGCGGCTTCGGTCACGGGTATCATCGCGATGCCGCTCACGGTGGCTGCGGTTGTGGGAATCTTCGCCGTGACGGCCCGGGCGGTTACGGCGATCGGGACTCTCACTTCGGTAGCGATCGCCGCGATCGCAAGAATGCGGAGGGAATCGCCCTTCGTTGCGGCGTCCGGAATTGTCCGTCACTGCATCTTGTGAATGTCTTTATCCGTTGGAGACAACAGAATGGCTTCAGGATGTGGTGTTGAGATTTTGTCGGTTCCACAATGTTTTCCCCTTCGCGTGGATGAGAGAGAGCAAGATCGAGCCGTGGGTGTTGGAGGGAATGGATGGAAGTGAGTGCGGGAGATGGGATGTTTCCAGGTTTTGATGTTGCAAGGCCACAGTCAGATTACAGGTACCTTCCAGGTTACTTGTACAAACCATTGCTGGCAGAATATTTCGACTTTGTGGTCAACGCTTTTGTTGCAACATGTAAAATCACCTTGCTGGAAGGCGCGAAATCCGAGTGAAGCACGAACAAAAGGCACGCGCGTTGCTTGACCATGTTTTCCTCCCTGGTGTCGTGAGGGAAACTGTTGTTGTCGTTCAGTTAATCAGTCAACCAAAGGCAGTTTGACGGTCCCTCAATACCAACATCAAAGTACATTGCAGTGGTGGTTTGCGGACAACGCAGGGCAAAAGCCACCCTTTAATTTCCTTCTCAAGAAGGTCCACGCCAACTACCAAGTGTTTCTACAAATACATCTACTCCATCCTCATATCTACCCCAATCAAGAGCGCTTACCCGCCACGAATTTCATTTCCTTGTGAACGCCCATGGTCCAGAGGAAGGCGTCCAGCGGGTGCTGGGTGATGCCATTAACCATTATTGAACCTTCTTCCAAACACAGGGACGATGGAGGATCTGCTAGGCCACAGTCAGGTCTTAGGTGCTGCACAGTCTGACGGAGAGGATCTTCGACTTCCCCGGCTGGCTGGGCTCATGGACTGTCACACGGACTCGGAAGCCGATGCCTCGATGGGCCCTCACCAAAGTTTCCGGTCACAGAAAGGGGCTCCAGTCCGAATCACGGCCGGGCATTGTGATAAATTTTATTCACAACCTCAAGCCATCCCGCCCTATCCCTAGGGCTCAAACATTCTAGTGAAAGCCCTGTCCCAGGACCCTGCACCCTGAACAGCAACCCCAAAACTCAGTCCTTGTCGTCCGCCAAGCCATGCCCCTGATCACCCAATAAACAAACCACACGACACTTTCTGCTGCGCCATCATCAAAGCCAACATGTCAGCATCACAAACACAACGAATTAGCTAGAAAAGCAACATACCTGAGCCGTCCCTCCGCACTCAGCAGGGTCCACAGTCATACCAGCTACACGCGCCCTCGCAAAAGCCAGGGCAGCTGCACCGGCCCTTGATACAGACTCCGGTGCCGCCGCTACAGGTGGCCAGGACGCCGGGGTTGGTGCCCTGCAGCTCCCTGGGAACCTGGGCGCCGTCCGGAGTGGGCATGGCCGTTCCCAGGGATGCGAACAGCGAGAGGCTAGCGAGGGTAAACAGCTTCATGGTCGCTGGTGGGTGGGTGGATGTGGAAGTATTGGGTCTTGTTGAGACGAGTGGTGGGCAGGAGTTGAAGGAGGAAGTGGGATGAAGAACTTGAGAAGAAAGGTTTCTGGGGAATTCCATCAGTTTGAATAGACAACTCAGGTGGAGAGAGAATGCCTCGGATGGTCCGGAGCGCTGCCTATGCGATATATGCTGTTGGTAGTCGACAAGAGGGAGAACAATCTAATTCTCAAGAGACGAAGCATCCTTCGTGGGGGCCAAATACACGCGGATTGCTAGTTACGTGGAGGATTGGCTCAGGACTTATTCTCTTTGGGTTTGTTGGTGTGGTTGCCTGGTTTATGCAGTTGGTAGTTGCGGGAATGGAGACAGGACCAGCGGTGTTGTCATTCCGCCAATGATGTTGTCATTTGACGCCGACACAAGATGCCAAGCGTAAACTCCATTCAGCCTTATTTACATGGTGGGTGGATTTCCGTCAGCAGAGTTGGGTGACAGTTGCTACTCTGTACGCTAAAGAGGTGTGTTGCCAGGAGGGTTGTTACCACAATGACTAACTCCGCCACAAAGATCGTTTTTGGCCCCCTTCGTGGTGGCGATCACGGAGGTTTTGGCCCCCATCATGACAGCGATCACGGAGGTTTCGGGGTGATAGATCAAGGAGTTGGGTATCTATCGCAGAGATCTAACAGTATCCATACACAGCACAACAATACAGAGACGTACTCGGCAAGCCCCCTAAGCGTCACGAACCCAACCCCGACCCAAGCACAGCCCACCGATTATCAACCCCATCAAACAACCCAGCATGCTCCTCCACCCACGGCTCCTCAAACCCCTCCTCCACCACAACCCCCCTCGCAGCAGCCGCATCCAAGACCCGCCTACACGCGCCATTCGCCTCCCTCAGCTGCGCAAGCGACGGCTCCCTCGGAAACGCAGAACTCTTATCCGGAAGATCCAGCACCAAACTCATCCGCTTCAGCCCCGGCAGAAACTCGTCATGATACCCAAACGCGTCCGCAAACGCGTCCAGGTGCGCCGCCATCGACACCGGGCCGCGGAAATGCAGCGTCTCGATGTTGGGCGGGAAGAAGACGTGCAGAAACGGCTCGTTGTTGTCGTTGGTGACGGCCAGCAGTTTCGCGTACATGGCGCTGCCGAGGGTGAGTTTGAAGGTTTTGAGGTTGGCTAGGCTGGGCAGGAGCATGAGGGGGATGTTGGGTGGGACGTGGAGTAGGTCGCTTGCGCCTTGTGAGTGGATGGTGAGGGTGGAGAGGGAGGAGAGGAGGTGGAATTTGGCGAGGGCCAGGTAGGAGAGCATTTGGAGGGCGTCGTTGCCGAGGATTTGGAGGTGTTTCATCTCTGAGTGGGTGGAGGGCGGGGCGCCGTCGGGGGAGGGGGGGAAGGTGATGTCTTTGTCGGCGTATTTGTCGTAGACCCATTTGTGCCATTCGTGAGGGACGGAAAAGACCTTGACGCCGTCGGGTTTGGGTTTGGGGGGGGTCTCTTTGGTCGGGGGCGAAGTTCCGTCAGGCGGCCCTCCCTCTGCCTGGGTCGTGGCGCCCTCGGGCTGTTCAGCCTGTGGTTGCTTCTTTTTATGCGGGATGAAATCGAGCATCTCGGCGTCCTTCATCAGCTCCTTGGTCCTGGGTCCTTCGAACCGCAGACCCGCCGTGAAGAAGAGCACAAGATGCTTGACTCTGCCTTCCATGATGGCGGGTGTGGTTATGCGCTCCCCCACGGCATCGGCGATGACGAGCAGCTCGACCGGCCAGTGGAGGGGAAACTTCTCGTCTCTCCAGTCTTCCTCCCAGCCCGTGGCCACCTTCAAGAAACGAATTTTGGTAAAGTACTGCCCGAGAGCCTCCCACTGGTTGTTGGTTGGCACATCGCCGCTGATGTGCAGGATCTCAGTGTTGGGGTCCATCTTGGCCATGATGGCTTGCAGGTTGTCGGTGGCATCCGCTCCCTGCTTTCCGCCCGAATCGAGTCCTTTGACCTTGGTCATGTCGATGATGTGCGTCTGGAGCTGGCGGTAACTCTCGCGTCCTGACGCTATCGCGAGCCACAGTGGTGATTCGAGGCGCAGCGCAGGGTGTCCACCGTCCTCGGTCTTTTTTTCTGGTGCGGGAGGGTCAACGGTGCTGGCGTGGGGGTCGCTCCGGTAATACATGGAGGCAGCGTCATCTGACAGCAATGAAGGGTCTATCTTTGGCAGTTTAGGAGAGGAAAAAAAGGCCGTCTGGTTCGGGCGAGCCATACGGGCTGCGGCTGGCTGTTGGAAGCTGACGGCGTGCGAATCCCCTGCGTTTCTGACCGGGAGAAGCCTCGAGGGCGTCATTGCAGCCACGGAAAATCGCAATCGCGGTCGTGCGCGGCACAGCATCCTGGGCGGTCAGAACTCGGGGATTGCAGATGATTGCAGATGATAGCGTCCGGGTCGTGAGATTTAAAGTGGCAGCCGGGTGAAAACCCCGTGCGGTGCAATTTTTGATGCGAGGAGAGCGCGTCGCGTGAATGCCCAGGGCAAGGTCCTTTTTTTAGGCTTCCGCGGCATTGTGCCTAGGGCCTGGCACTGGCCTCGGAGCCTTGGGTTTCAACAATCAACAATCGCACAAACTCATCATTTCCTCCCCTTTTCACGTAAAAGCCATCAACTTGCAATCAGCGACAGAAGCCTGTTCAATTACCGCTATCATGATTCGATGCCACTCCCGATTCAACGGAATCACGACACAAAGTATGGACAAGAAGTGGAAGCGTATGTACAGAGACAGAGAGGTCTCATGGCCGCCTCGCCGGACCCTTACAAGCACTGCGAGTAGTAGTCATTCGAGACCTTGCAAGTGTACGGGGCAGCGCACGTCTTGCAGCCAGAGTACTATACACTCGTTAGCAAGTTTGTGTCATGTTGGACACCGAAACAAAAGAGCACGTACGTTGATGCCACCACATTGCGACCACTGCGCGGCAGTGCAGCCGCTGGGGGTAGTCGTGGTAGTGGGCGCAGCGCTAGTCTTGGACGTGACGAGAGTCGTCGACTGAGCTGGGGGCTTGGTGGTGGTCCCGGGGCCACCGGGGGTAGTTCCGGAGCCGGAGCATCCAACACGCGACGAGCTGACAACGATATCGTCATACCAGAAGGTGTTGGTGTCGCCGCCGTACGACTCCCAGCCGAAGTAGACAGCGCTGGGCTTGGGCTTGATGGAGCTGCGCCCCCACGCGCCGGCGTTGGGGTTGGAGATGCCCGGTCCGACCATCAGGCCAGCAACCGCGGCACCGTTCAGCCACGTCTCGATCGTGCCGTCGGTGCCGACGTGGTACTCGAAGCACTCCCAACTGTTGGTGGCGAGGGGGGCCGAGCTGGCGACTCCCTGCGGGGAGAGCTCGGGGAGGGTAGCGTCGTCCGATTCGCGGTTGTACATCAGGATCGAATTCTGACCGCCGATGCGGAGGTGCTTGTTGCTACCTTGGGCGGGGTCCGGCATGGTGATGAAGCTAACGTGCGAGGAAGTGAGAGCCTTGGACATTTTCCTACAAGTGTGGATGTGTTAGACTTGCCCTCCCCGCAGTATCCGCCGTGGACTTACACGAAAGCCCTGACGTAAAGATCGACAGTCGGGACCTTCTTGGTGCCGAAGAAAATATGCCCGCAGTAGCCACCGCCGCCGTCCACCCTGATGGAGTTCTTGCCGCTGTGGGCGGTCGAGGTGTCGAGGCTGATCTTGCCGCCCTGGTTGCAGTCAGGCGCATAGATGGGCCATTCCGCCTGGTCCCATCCACTCTCGAAGTCGTTGGAGACTTGGGCGAAGGAAAGGGGGAGGAGCCCGAGGGCGAGAAGAGCGGTTTGGCCGGCGCGGAGCATGTTTGCGGTTGGTTGCTAAGTTCTAACACAAAGGGAACTTGAGAGGGAGAGCCAAGAAAAGAGAAAAGGCGATGATCAAAAGAGGCGCCAAGTAAGATATTTATGTCATGGAAGCCGGGGCTCCAGATCCATCGCTCCGCTGACGGCGCAGCCAAAGCTTGTCTGGTGGATCGGATGGTCATCTCCATCGCTGAGCCGCGACGCTCCGTGATGCTCAATCGGGAAGTTCGGCGCGGGTGCTGTTTGGTACTCTGCTACCAGGTCGGTCAAGGGCCGGGCGCACCGGACCGTAGCCCGTCACTTTATGCGTCGATTACAACGCACCCCGCACCCGGATGCCAGGTCCAGGGCCTATTTAAAGCAACGGTCTCTCCGTTCCCACTGCGACGGCGCCACCGCAGATGGCAACCTTTTCGGAGGGAGCCTTCGCCGACCCCAGCTAGCGCGACAACCGGAGGCTGGCAAGTGCCAAGCGTCATGTCCTTTTACCTCGGCTGCATCGGCAAGGGGTTCCGTATTGACAGGTTAGCATTCTTCAGCGCATCTGCAGTTGCAGTTTCTTTCGAGGTGGTAAAGCGACAATAGCCCCCTTGCAAAGACCCTCCCGAAGAGGCAACATTTACCTAATTACCTTGGTAGGTAATCTTCTTGGACTCAACTCGATGGCAGAGCACTGCGGGCTTGTCGAAGCTATCTGACTTTCTCGTGAGCAATCCTCAGCAACCCTTGACAAAATTTGAGCAAAAGTGGCGAGGGGCGTTGTGGGCGGTTCACGAGAGAGAGCAGTTTTCAGAAAATGCAACGCGGCATCTCTAGTGTATTGCGATGACTTTATACTGAGCCAGAGACAAAGATAATTCCAACATGGACCAAGGTAACGAGTATATCTAGTGACCTGAAGGCGACCTGACACCCAAAACTTACAGACCTCAGCAGGCGTCGATCTTGACTGCCTGGACCCTCTGAAACAGGGCACCAATGTCGAAGAGCGTCTTTTGCGGTTCCGATTGAGGGCTGTATCCCTCGCGATACGGGATTCGTTCCTCCTCTGCCAGCAGTCAGCATTTTTGTATCAGTAGACACTTGCAACACTTGGAACGTACCAAAGAAGGCCTTGATCCACGCTTTTGGCGCGGCATCCGCCTTGGGGTCCCACAGCGTAGTCAAGTACAGAGCCGTGGTCCCCGGGCTGCCCTGAATCTGGCTGGCCGAGGCGTTGAAGTCCCGGTTGGCCCTCATGGCGTCTTTGACGCGTGCAGCGCGGGCCTTGGCCGCCGCCTCGACCGTGACATACTTGTCCTTCTCAGCAGGCCCAGTCTTGTAGAGGTTGAGCCTCTTGGCGACGGTCCCCCAGATGGCAGGGTCAAAATGCAGATTGTCCCCGAGGAAGAAGTCGTTCCGCGACAGCGACCCGTCGAACTCAATGGCGTCGTGCTTGGCAAGATCTGCCAGGTTGAAGGTCGAGCTGTTTCCCGTGGTCGTGAGGTTGAAGCTCATGGCCTCGTTGAAGGGCCCGTCGGCGGCGGCGGGTTCGTAATGGTAGGCGTCGCCCACGGCCGCTCGGAGTGTGGCCAGGTCGATGTTCTCCCCTGAGCGGGGAAGGAAGCCGTGATTTGCCATGGCATTGAGACCAGGGCAGGGGGATCGACCTGTGATATCTGGTCAGTTGTCTTTGGGGGGAGAACAGGAAAGAGTGGGTTTAGAACTGACTACTCCCGGGCTGCCGGCGGTACTCATGGCCTTCCGGGTCCCGGCCGCGCGCGCTCGCGGCGAGGCCGAGTAGACCAAGATTGGCAAACACACTGAGCTTCATGGTGGTACGAATCGAAGTCTTTCTTCTCTTCTTGAGCGGTGTGGTGAGGATGGACAAGAGTCTGGTACAAATCCCAAGAGGCCATATCCGCTGATGTATTTATAAGAAAGCTGGTCAGTAATCTCAAGGGCGTATTACCAACTCACGTAGCGTATTCGACGCGACTATACTCAGCCACGGTGTGTATTCACGATCCTGGAAATCAGAGGATAGAGCGTGTTCCTCTTGTCGGCGAGCATGTTGCCTTGCCTTGCCGTTACTCCCGCTCCCACACGCCTCAGCCACAGCCCACGTCTACCACCAAGGTGGGACTCATGTAGCGGCACGGACACGAGTGGTTCCTGGTTTCCAAGATCCAAGCTACTACCTGGACGGTTCTGGGTTGCCGAAGGAGTCAACGGGAGACATGGAGGACCGTTATTCGCCGACC
The DNA here is from genome assembly GCA_033296705.1 of Chaetomidium leptoderma. Taxonomy (NCBI): domain Eukaryota; kingdom Fungi; phylum Ascomycota; class Sordariomycetes; order Sordariales; family Chaetomiaceae; genus Chaetomidium; species Chaetomidium leptoderma. The sequence goes on along the minus strand of MU857257.1, from coordinate 4,321 downwards.
CCACGTGGGCTAGGAAGTCCGACATACCTAACAGTCTTAGCCCGGAATTCCGGCGTGCCAATCTGCTTTGTCGGATGCTCGGATGCAGGTCAGCGGCAGAGGCCGTGGTGATCTTCGCGTGTGGCGGGCGTGGCATGGGGATTTGGGAGCGTATTCGTGCATAAGCGAATACTAGTACGCACTTGCATTGTTAGGCTCACCGCAAGACCAGGACCAACCCTGATATGACCAGTCAAAATGCAACTAGATCCCTTGTCATCAAGAAGGTCTTTCTTGGCTCTCGCTGTCAAGCTTCACAACCTTTCTTTTGCCCAGGGCCTCCCGGAAGTGTGGCGCTCACTGGGTGCGAGGGTGCCGACTTTTGCAGTACCGGAGCTACCTAGGTAGCTCCCCACAGGCTCCCAGGCCTGCTTCTAGGGTTCCCCAGAGCGCGGTTCGCTCGTCGCTTATCGGAAATTTGAGAACATTTTCTCTTGGCAAACGAGGGGCATTTCAGAGTCTCGTACATACACGTGCATGTAGGTAGTCTCAGAGTCTCAGAGTCTCAGAGTCTCAGAGTCTCAGAGTCTCAGAGTCTCTCAAAGAGATCCTGATCACCAACAGGAATCCCTACCTGCCTACCTCGGTAACCTAGCCGACTGAAGAGTTCTGGGGGGCTGTCCTCTAGTAAGGTACCGAGCTAACTACCGCGGCCCGGCGATCGTGGATGAATATGAGAAGCGGTCTGCGTGGTCTGACGCCAAGCATCGGGCGCAGCTCTCATGACTAGGCCCCGGATGGCGCTTTCGATATCGGGGAAACCTCAATTCCAAATACCGAACGAAGGCTGTGCTCCAAAGTCGTCCCCTTCTGTTTCCCCTTTCCCCTGGAACTGCAACATGACGCTGACTCAGATACTCATCGCGAAGATAGAAAAACAATCAACGCGCCGCCTTCCATGTACTTACACTACAAATAATTCACGAATCGCTTGAACTGCTCTACCTTTACTTGCTTGTAGCTTGCGTACACAGGTAGATCCCTTACCTTTCTTTACCTTTACTTGCTGCAAATCGGCCCCTTACTGCATCCCCCCCTGCTGCAATCCGCCCATGGACGAAACACCAGGCCAGCACAAGACTCGCAGGTCTCACCGGAAATCCAGGTACGGCTGTACAAAATGCAAAGCGCGCAGAATCAAGGTTCGTACAATGCGCAAACGAGAAAAAAGAAGTCCCTAGACTCTGACAGCCAACAGTGCGACGAGCTCACCCCTCGGTGCTCAAGATGCAAGAAAATGGGCCTGACTTGCCAATATCCGCCCAAGAAGCTGGAGGACTCGGACTGCTGGATGGAGCTCGATTTCTCCCTGCCGGACTCCGGGACGGGAAGTGCCGGTAGCCCAGGGAGTCCGGCTGCCGGAAGCCCATTGTCATCGGCATCAGCCGCCGCTCCATCGCCATTACGATCGCTGGCAGCGCAGACACTAGCCCCCGCCGAATTCGAGCTCCTGAAGCACTACCTCGAGCACACCAGCAGGGATCTGACCGTCGAGGACGATGACCAATACACTCTCCAAATCGGCATCCCGAACCTGGCCTGCCAGAGCAAACCGCTCATGAGATCAGTGCTAGCACTAGCGGCCGTGTGCAAGTGCCGGGATATCATCAGCCAGCCTTCGGTAGCCCATGAAGACCGCGGCCAAGTCGTCGAGCTGTTATCGCTTGCCAACCACTACCACCAAGAGTCGCTGCGCGAGATCCAAGGCGCGCTTCATGAGGCCAAAAACTACGACCACGTCCTCGCCAACGCGGCTATGATGGGCATGTACGGGTCGGGCAGCCACTGCACCCGCATCTGGCTAGCCAAAACCGCCACCTTTGACCAACCGCTGTGCGACCTGATGCCCGAGCACCCGCAGTGGATGAGCCTCTTTCGCGCCGTCCGCCTAGCCTATGCCGGCCTTCTCAACGACAGCACATCCAGAACAGACGACACGGCACAGCTCAGCCCGGCCAGCCAGAATCTCCAGATGCGGTACGAATACAAGGTCTCCTCCCGAGTCGAGCAGTCCCGGCCCCCGACAAACCACCCCCTCGGCCCAATCCTCGCCACCACCGTAGGCTCCGCCCTAGCAAGACTCCACGAAAAAGCCGCCCAGATCCAAGCGAGCAGCAGCGTCAACAGCAACGACAACAACAACAACCCGGCGGCGCTCCAAGCCTGCCTGACCGCGCTGACCCTCCTCAGCGGCATCGTAGCCGAGGCCTTCCCCCCCGACGACTCGCGACCCAACACGCCCCCTAGCGGCAACCACCACCACCACGGCGGCGGCGGCAACCAGCTCGCCTTTGCCGTCGACATCGACCCGGTCGGCCGCCTCTCCGAGATCTCGCCCTGGCTGCGCCGCTACACGGCCAGCATCTCGTCCATGATCCCGTCCCAGCTCCCGCGCCGAGCCATCATGGCCTTTGTGCACAAGGCGCCGAGCAGGTATCTGAATCTGATTGACGAGATGCTCGGCCTGTTTCAGACGACGTCGGCAGAGGAGGCGCCGGGCGGCGGAGGGGGAGGGGGAGAGGGGCTGGCTTCTTCTTCTTGGGGGGGTGGTTGTTCGCCGGTGCCAGTGCCGGAGCCGAGTGTGGCGCACCAGCTTGCTGTTGAGATCTTTGCCCACTGGCTGGTGATGGTTATTCTGCTGGACAATGTGTGGTGGATTAGGGGGATTAGAGCGTGGGAGCTAGGGCGGATCGTCTCGCAGGTGCGGAAAGACGGGCGGTGGCGCGGGTGTTTGTGGAATACGGACCGGGATTGGTGGCCGGAGAGCATGTATGAGATTAGCCGGCTGTTTGACAAGCATCGATAGACCGTAGATGGAAGGGGGGAATGCGTTGTTATTATACCAGGGAGGAGCGTGTGGATTATTAGGAGTACTGCGGGAGACAGTCGGATTGCGGAATATATGAAGATTGAGCGGGGTGCCATACAGTTCCATTTTAGGGCAAGTTGAGTTGTCGAAGCACCAGCTAACTACCTTACCTTACCCATGCGGTTCAAGTTTTGGACTGGTAACGAATCGAACCGAGACCTCGTCTACCTGCTCAAGGAAGGTGATAACACATATACCTTTTGAACATTCCTTTGGTTCTTGGTATTCCCCTTATCCATCTTTGTAGTTTCCTATTCCCTTGCCACCGCCTAAACAGCGAGGTTTCATTCATCTTCTTTCTCGCCCACTAGGGGACAGCAACGGCTTCCAGATTCGCCCCTTTTACCCTAGTGGAGTCGGGACGAGGGAGCAGGCTTAGTTCTTCCTCGCAGCCACTCCGGCTCGATTCGGGTTTTGCCTATAAATCTTCCTTATCCGCTCAAAAGGGTCCAAAACTGGTCGCTCTGAGGACAAGAAACCGGCCCCTTTGAACAACAACGAAGAGAAGAAGATGTCGCTATTGTGGGGAGGCCGTGAACGTGAATCTGGAACTAGTATTTCACTTTCATTTTGGGTCGAGTTGCTGACTCAGCAAAGCTCAGGTCACGTGCAAGAACGTTTTCTGATGATTGAAACGGTAGGGAACGCGTTCGCGCTCAGTTTTCACCTCTTCGTTTTTCAATTCCGTTTTCCGACTTTTGCTGTGGTGTGAATCTAATGTCGCCTTGTTGTGACCACACTTTCACTAACGCGTTGCGAACCCGCTCTTAGCCAACCAAACGTGTTTGTGACCCTCCTCTCCACGTCTTGGCTAATGGCCGCTTTCGTGTTCATGTGTGTCGAAGGATGCCGACCCCACGGGCCACCGTCCTCGACCAGGCCAAATTCGACGGCTGCAGGCCCAAGAGGAGTCTTTCAGCGAGAATGTAGCGATGTGGACTCAACGACCTGGCGTGCTCGCGCTGCGAGTACCGGCCCCAGCCCCGGCGCTCGTCAACTTGAGCGAGCTGGCCAACATCGAACTGACGCGACCGTGGCCTATACGGACTGACCCAGCCGACCCTGATGCTCGTCGTGGAAGGAAAGCCTCGACCACACAACAGAGCCACGCGAGCCAGGAGCAGACCTGGCAATGAGTACACGCGCTGCTCTCAGGGTTCACGATCACTTGCGGCGCCGACATCACCCGAAGGCGGATCGCCGGTCCGCGTCGCATGCTGGCGATGAGCGTGGGAACCAACCTAGAACCGGCGCAGTCCTGCATCAGCACGGCTATGGAGCAGTAACAAGGCAGACCGCAGCTTGCTGGGATCGGTAGGGGTCTGAATCGCGTCCAACTGATGCGCCACTCCAGAACGCACCACTCACGGACTTCCCGGAATACCCACCCAAGGGGCTGTTCAGGCGGACTGG